>JAAXYX010000723.1:0-31832 GCA_036851915.1 Ptenothrix huangshanensis | reverse complement strand
CCCCCCACCCCCATGTCATCGCCTTAACAATGGCGTAAATGGCTATCCTTTAACATGTAAGTCATGAATTCCTCAACTGACCCACCCACCCAACAGGTGACGTCATTAATGGATCATGCCCTAGACTAATAGGTCGTGTCGTCGTATTATTTAGTAAGGATTGTTAGGAAGCAAAATACATTAGTGCGGATGAAGTGGCGGTAATCTCTGTGTGTGACGGCATCCTACTGTCATGGCCAGAGAATTAATGTAGCTGTTACCGTTCATAAACTGTAACTTATATTGCTTTGTTACATTATGTATGTATTTTTATTTTGATAAAACTAGTTGCTTTTCTCACGTATCTGTCAGTCCCGCTGCGGCATAGTAATAATATGTAATAATTATATCTAAACAAAATTAATTAATCACAACCATATTACAAGAAATTAACATGTTTACGCATTCCGTTGGGTTTGTGAGTGGGTGGACAAAGAACCAAAATTTCTCAACCCGAACTTGAGATCCTTTCAGGTGTCGCTCCAATAATTACGCTTACTCTGTACTTGTAATTATTTGTGTGCTTAAAACTTAGATAATTTTCACTGTCAAATCAGCAGGATGTTTTTCAGTACTTTGGTAGTGGTGGATTCTTTTGCCACTGCCATGAAATTCAAACTAGGACAGATATGAACAAAAGTGTTAGTGCTTAATTCAGCGTACCAATTTTTTTAACTGTTGGTCTTAAGAATATCCAATTGTGATTACTGTGGACATGCCATGTAATCATAAATTTGGATTTATGTATACTATTTACATTTTTGTGAGGATATTTTAAACCTGCTGGTAGGCAGGCTATCCAGCCTTGGTACCTAGAATCTCTTAGATGTTTCCTTCCCCTTGTACATCATTAGAAATCATTACGGACTCGCATGAGTAAGATTCCGCTGGTCGTTCATCAATGAAAATAATGGTACGTAGTACGCGATTTGAATTAATGTCGTTCTAATTCTTATTGTTGTGAGCGATGAGTAAGTACATAAATTGTAGTTGTAAGTAGAGGTGCAATAATGTAGTAGATGTGCCTACACGATGGCTATTGAAGTTGTAGTACAAGTATGAAATGACCATTGAACACTGGCTAATGCATTAAACATTAAGAATGCGAATTAAAGCAAGCTTTACCGACGGAAGAACCAGTACGAAAGGACTTTTCTTTGAATAGTTGTTTGGTTTGGGAAGATGGTCAGTAGCGAGTAATGTAGAGGACGATCAGACATGCTGCAGGACCATTACCATACGATGATTAAAGAATAATTCAAGTTGTTTCAGATCGCTTGAATCTTCGAATCGTGCTGTGGAGAGTAGGAAAGTAGGAATGCATTAACTGCTGTAGAAATTTAAAATCAAAGTCTGAGGCAGAACTTTTTCTTGTGCAGTGGTCAACTACATGACTGTAGTAATAATGTTTGGTATTGGTGGTACCGGTGGTGTAGTCGTGGATGTGGATAATTTTCCTGTGGGTAGATATGTTCTCTTATATTATTGACAGTAAATGCTGAGGGAAAGATTAAGTTGTATAGGTGCTAAACTAGCTAAACGTTGAGAGTTGAGGTATACCAGGCTTAGGTTAGGAATGAGGAATAACGTATTTACTGCACCTGAGCTTGTTGTTAGTCTGAAAACCCACATTTGACATCCATCACGGTCATGGCTTCCTTTTCACTTCCAGACATCATGCAGACTCTCAAGCAGTCATTGTTGTTGTTGAGTTAGCTGCTTTCATGCACTTGCTTCTTGTTCTTCATCTTAAAGATGTTAGGTTGTTGTCTCTGTGTGTGTAAGCTGCAGCTCAGCAAGATTGTTATAGTAAAGTGGAAGTAATCCATATAGTTTGCTGAATGGTTGTATGATTCAGAGACTGAATGCTCGGCTGCTGAGTGAATGGGTGGGAAACACTGAGGGATGAATGCATTGAGTACTCATACTACCCATATGGAGTTATAGTTGATATTGTTGGATGAACATGAGACGATTGCCTTTCCTTCGTACTCTAGTAGTCTCTCATGGGCTGGCGTTGGAAGCGGTCAATTTCTTCAATGTTAAGTCATCAACATGTGTTTCGTGTTTTAATTGCCTTGTATTTGAATTTTGTGGTGGTATGAAACCCGTCTATTGCCTCAGTCTGCATAATTCCGAATCGGAATGTAAGGCCATAGGTATTATTGAAGTGAGGGTTTATGATTGTTGACAAATAGCAAGAATTCTATCGACTTCAAGAATCTGCATTTTTTGAGTGTGAATAATGCCTTTCGTAACGGTGGTCAGTTTAGGTGCTTCAGCTGCCACTGATTTTATTTCATCCGCTGTTAGAACAAGCAGTATTCATTGTGACAGTAATGGAAAATCAACACTTACCCGAATACGAGCTGTTTGTGAGGATGAACTTTTTAAGGAAACATTATCTTGCAATTCAGGGTATGACAGTGTGCATGGAAGTAGTAGTACCAGCGTGGTGAGTGGACGGAGAAAGAGTGTCAGTTTCGTTGATTTATCATCAATGGGAAAATTATCTGGGGCACCGTCAGAATCTGGATACAGTTCTGCATCCGGATCTTCCAGCTCTAGTGGTTGTAGTACCGTTTATAATAACAGTGGTGAACATGATCGAGATCGTGATGTTACTGTTTGGTGTGATGGAAACTCTCCGACGAAAGAACAAAGTGCTAGTCCTAGTTCGGGAACAATCAGTATTGGTTTCAATAATGGTGGTCTTACGCTTGGAAAGGCAACAGTTTTTAAAAGCTGGATCCGTAATAAGTTCAGTTTGTCCAAAAATGGGAAGTATTCATTTGAAGGAAGTACTCTCAATTTAGGACACTTTGGGATAAAAGCGGTAATTTTTTTGAATACTTAGGATGTACTTATACCATCATGAATAAGTTAAACAATTATTTATTTATGTATGAGTCGAAAAAAAATTACCATTATAAAATACGAAATCACCTTTCTAGGTTTTCAAATATAACTAGCATCTATATCATGCACATACAGACTGGCCAGAGATAGTTATTTATAATACTCATCAGTGTCGTCAGAGAACAAGATTTACTCAAAAACAAGTCCACTGATGATTATTCGTATTTAACTTCCACGACATTGTATACGGAGCACAATGTTTTATAATCGAAATATATTGTGGGCATAATTATGTATATGTCACCTCACCTCTGTTGTTAGATTAAATTGACTACTTATGAATAGAATTATGTGTATTAAAAATGATGACATTATGCTGATGTACCTACTTCGTAAATACTTAAAAAAAACCTTAAAATTTCTTTTGCTGGTATGGACTATATTTAAGGAATTATACGTAGAGCAAGTACGTATGTAATTATTGTGCAATTTTAAATGTAAGGATATCGGTAGAAAAGGATGAAGGTAAACTTTTTTGACTATCAGAATGAATTTTTTGTTAAACAACAAATGACAAACAAATATAAGTTTTATACCAGCACTTTTCCTTCGTGTGTAATTTAAGCTACGAAAAGTATATACGTGTTTCTTCGCACTTAACAACTTTCTTGTTTATGTAAGTATCATCAGTATAAGTAGGTACCAGTGAAAGAATAAATGCGTAGGTAATTTTTAGTTTCAAATCTCTTTAGCTGACATCCGCTAAGTTTCAATGAATCAGTTTTTATTTGTCACCTCACTCTCTTCTTTTGTACTAATCAAAAGACCGATGAACCCTAGATTTGAAAGAAACAATAACCTATGTATTCATATTTGTGATTTGTGCAATTTGTGAACGGAGCATTCATGAGTAGGTATGTAGGTAGTTGTTTTTTTGCATAAAATTATGGACAAGAGTGAGAAGTGACCTTGCAGTCTACAGTGCACCTACACAACCCAGTAGCTTGCGTAAGATAGAATAATAATATTTGAAATGTTTTTGTTTTTCGTAGAATAAATCTCTTCTCGTGGATTGCACACCAGAAACAGAATACTCAAGTAGAAAGTATTATGAACTGCAGCGAATTCCCAATGAGAGTGGGAATTCCGAAAATCTCAGCAGCCAGGAGATATTATCAGATATAGAAGATAATTGCAATCTATTTGTTCGGGAATGTTTGAAAACCTACTCTACTCCATTCTTGGAATTAGTGCATCATCACTCAAGTGAACATGTGGTGGATTCCGCTGCGAACGAAACATCCAACAAGGGAAAAAATGAAAATCATAATTTGGAAAATGCATCCGGGACCAAAGCTCCCGACTGGTTTTGGAACAGTTGGAATCAAGGAAAAGGCACTCAGTTAGATGAAGCCGGAATTGCTTTGGAAGGAAGAGTTGTGGTTGTTTATAAAGAAGAAAATTTGGGTGATCGATTCGTCCAAGTAAAATGGGATGATGTTGAAGAAAAATTCTTTTTCATTGTGTGGGCTCAAGAAGCAGGACGCGATTGCATTTGTAAGCTCGACTTGACGGAAGCAGACCCCACATGGCACAGTGAGCATAAGTTGACTCTGGACAAAGAACTAGTGCTTCATAGTGAACAGCGAAAGGGTCTATTGAGAGATCTGTACGTTATTTGCGCAGAGCTAGGATGCTATGAAAAGTCTTCTGCATTAGCTTCCTCCTACAATGTGGAGCGAGTGGACAAAATCGTCAAACTTTTTCAACATGTTGCTGTAAGTTTTGAAACTCTAGTAAACGGTATACTAATGTCATAGATTGGCTAATACGCTAGTTACTTGTTTTAATACAAAGCAATTATTTAGCTTGTTTATACAGTATTATTGGATTGTTTATTTGTGTATTTCATTGCAATTTAAATCTCGTAAGATAGGTAGTCGTAGACAGAGAAGATAAAGTTATTGCCATTGTATTTAGAATTGTGTTTTTGCAATGCACCAGCTAGTATGATGAATTTATGCTTTTCAGATGAACATCATGCTGTTTTTTAGTCATGACGAATGGCAAATTTATTTACCACTTTAGTGTTTAGGCTTCCATTCTGTTTAATGTCCAGTTAAAATGAAGCGCTAATACATACGTAGGTACCTAATGTTCAGTCGTTTTTGTGAAACTCTTTTGTCTTTGTTTGTGGCGAAGTCACTACAGAGAATAAAATATGTCAGTGAAATTTATAACGATTTATTTAGTTTGTATGTTTGGTATTTTAATAATGCATGAGGAGTGCAATGCAATCCCAGCACTCATTATGCAGGTACTGAATAGCAGGAAGAAAATACATGGGAAATAATTACATGCCTACTTAATTATGCACCACGGCTAAGAAACTATTCCGGCATCGTGTAGTCTGGAAGATTAGTTTTAATTTGCTACGTTGAACTAGAGTTAAAGCGAGGAAATAGTATTGTGATTGTGAGGGTGTTAATCACGTATCACTTGCATTTTTAAAAATTGTGTGCTTCCGTTGTCGTAATTTAGGTTGAACTATCCTGTGGAGATAGGAAGAGTGATCCCAAGTCGATAGGAAAGTCAAAGATTCAAACACCTATACACTTCAGCGTACGATTAGACTGCATTGAGTTTCGATTAAAAACGGAGTCTGGTGAACCGGTGGAGCCTTATTACATACTGCTGTCTCTTTTCGATGTTAAAAATGGTAGGAAAATCACCGAAGACCACTATATTACAGTTGACAACGGCGGAAATATCCTTAATGCAGAAAAGGTAAGTGATACAGTTTGGTTTCATTTAATTCAATGCTATAGGGAGAAATGAGAATGAAAGTTCAACCTCCAATTACTGGCTATGGTTATGGGATAATACGCCGTATCAAAAGGGATAGAAGTATTTTACAATTGCAGTATCTTTGATACTTATTCAAATGTTAGTTTTCATTGTTGCTTTGTTTGCGACCAGTTTGCGGCAGGAGTGTCTAGTATTGTGAGGGTGTAAATAACTTTCATTGAAACAAAAATGTTCAAATGTTTTTGTATTGTTGGTCATTCAGGCTTTATTTCGAGTTAGTGAGGCGAACGACCAAATTTACGCAGTGGTGAGAGTTGAAAAAACACTACAGGCGACAGACTCTGACGCCTACTTGCGTGGAAATCCTGACGGCAAAACGGGCAGCAGAATTTCTAAAAGCGTCACAGGATCACCCTTGTTCACAACTACTCAACGGTAAGTCGTTGTTTCTTTCTAATTTCCTCGGCATTTTCTGATGTCATTTCTTCTGAGTAGTTAGTGCAGATAAATGATTTTTCTTTGGCCATTCGATTTTGGAAAGTAGATGTATAAGTACTAAGTGTAATTATACACTCCATACAATGTAAATATTTACACACCTTAATTGTGACTACTATCACAGCCGTATAGCTTAATTCGAATTTCACTGCTTGAACTAGCTTACTTGAAAATTCAGTAAAACGACGTTCAGGAGTGGTGCATTTGCAGTAATTTTGTACCTAGTGCAAACATTATCGACATTTGAGTTAATTAATATGTGACCACCATTGCTAATCGTAAGTACCGCAGACATAAGTGCATGTACGACAAACGGCAAATCATTGAGTAAACGAGGTATGCGTGTGTCTTATGCTTAAAAAAATTGCATCTTGTAGATACCGAATGCCCTTGTGTTGGTCAGCGCGGCCTCTGTTTCGTAAAGTGCCGGCCTCATCTATAGAACCGGTAGAATACAGCCTTGATACCGAATCTTCATTTAGTCCGTTTTACAAGCATGAAAAATCTTGGGATGAAGAGCTCATCAAGATACTAGCAGAGCTTAAGAAGCCAGAAAAGGTATCAAAACTCACCCTCGTCCCAGGTGTCTTGAGAGTGACCGTAGAACCCATTAGCACTGGCCAGTTGATAGAACTAAATCAAACTAAGTGTACTTCTAAAGCTATCATTGAGTTTCCTTACCACTCTTGCGAAAATTTTCATCGTTTCGCTCATCACCTGTACGTTTACCCCGTCCAACTAAACCTCAACGCTCTTGGTGGGAAGATCAGAGCTAGGAATATCCTTTGCAGGGTTTTCCTTCGGTCAGAAGATGATATTGATGCTAGTCGTACGTGCCAATTTTATGTTACTCATTGTTACTGTTTCCTACATCTCTTACGGTTCTCTTCAAGGCAGACTGATTTTTACGACGGTAACATGATTAGTGAAAAATAATTAATTATTTCAGCTTTAGAGCCAAACCCGGTTGACGGGAAGATTGCAACCTATGTGTTACATCACCGTACTAATCCCGAATGGTACAGCGAGATTAAGTTAGAGCTTCCCGTAGCTCCTGATCCTCGACTTCACCTTCTCTTCCAGTTCCTTCATATATCCTGTTCCTTTGACAAAGCAGCTAAAAGTAAGCAAGTGGAAAATATTGTTGGCTACGCCTGGATTCCTCTATTGAACAAATTCCGTTTTATCGGTGGAGAGCACTTACTTCCTGTTGCGGCTTCACTACCTTCTGGCTACCTACAGATACAACCTCTTGGTTTAGGCAAAGGGGTGAGTAAGCAGTTAACACTTGAATTATTTTACTTCCCTTATGTTCATGCTGGTCAGTCAATGAACATCTTGTCGTTGGTTCCGACATTAAAAACTCATTACGCAATAAAAAGTCAAGAATGCGTCGTGCATTTAGAGTTTTGGGATCATATATCGTTGCAGAGTCAGCTTAAATGTAGTGCTATTTTTTCGACATAAAGCTGATTCTTCCATCAGCAACGACGAATGTACATAATGGTATACCTAATGTTTCTACTCTCAAGTCTCAAGAGTCAAGAGTGTGTAATTATATATTAATATCAGATTGTATGTTCATATAATAACACTACATATGTCCATCCTCCTAGGAAGTATTTACCTTGATGTTGCGTGAAATAATACGAATGGATCTGGTAGTTGGTGTATTGACATTTGAGTAGTTAGATATGTGTTTTTAGTTCACCCATCGTAGATGAGCCTAATTTTTGTCTGAAATGCATGCATGGTCGGTGTCGTGTAACCAGCATGCGTGGGAACCGTAGTCCGTTTTGATTTTTTCGTATCTAACCAAAGTTGAATTTAAAAAACATGCGTACTGCGTAGTCTGTAGTTAGAAAAGATTTCCAAGAAATATTGCTGCTGTATCATTGCCCAGGTTGCTTTGCTGATTGCAGTTAGTCTTGCTTTTAAGGTTTTTAATTATCATTTATTTTTGTAATTCTATTAGCGATGTAAATATATATATATGTACCTAGATTATAGGTAGTTCAACTATGGAATGTGTTGAATTCGTTAGTTTATGATTTGAAAGATATCATTTATCTTTATTTATAGCTAGTTTGAGATAAAATTATTTTTTATTTTAACCGTATTGCTATGTTATGGTGATTGTTTAATTAAGTATAATTATTCTATTTAAAGGAGTAGACAGAGATCCGGTGTAATTTAATCTGTGGCAGTATGTATTTATATTTGGTGAAGGGAAGGTGATACTTACGATTAGAGAACTACCTACTAACCTGTCAGTTTTGGTAGTGGTCGGAAGTTCTGACTTTTAATGGCTTATTAGTACAGATATTAGAGTTGAAGTTAGCGAAGTCAAATTCTGAAGAAGTTTGAAACTGCATTTATATAATTTGTCAATTAATGAACTTCATTCTTGTATTGCAGCAACTACTGAATCTACTCCATGTAAATATCCAAATTCTTCCTATATGCAAATACCCGCTTTAATGTTAGATAACATAATATCATATCGTTGGTTGAACGTGTAAATTGCAGTTGATGCTCAGTAAACTAATTTTTAATAACCGTAGAGTCAAAGTGAGGATTGGGATGTGGCCACGGAAAGGTCAGTTAAAGGAGGCCATCCTCAATTACTTCATATTAGTCGTAGTCGTAAACGACTTGTATTACAGCAGGCAAGTTCTTGGGAGTTTTATTTATGTACTAACATTCGATATGCTGAAACGCGTTTTTGTATTAGTTTTCCAGTGTATGACTAAACAATTATTTCTTTAACTAAGCTACTACTACTACTACTCACCTAGTTCAAATGTGACTCTTGTAACTTTTTAAAACTGCCTACCGTTCATCTTGTGCCTGCTGAGAACATCTAAAAATACTAATACTCTAGTGTTTGTTGCTGCTGTCAAATCTTCAAACTCACTACTTACTATGATTCTACTTCTAATGTCGTCACAATATTTCTGCAAAGATGTGACCTTTTTCATGTACAGACTTTCTTGAGTGACTGTGTGAAAATTAGCTTACGATATTAATCTTTACTTTCCATCTATTGCTTACCATAATTAGTACATGAAAACCGACTGAGAGATCATTGGACCCCTTAGCAACCAACCCAGTGTAATTTATGGGTAGGAGTAACTTGATCTGGTGCTTGCTGTATTGTGACATAATCAGTGGATTGGGTTAAACTCATTTTATCTGTAGTGTCGAATTCATTGTAATGTGTGCTATTAATCAATACTTACTGCATGTAAAAAACTGAATTGCTCATGTTAATTCAGCCGACAGCTTCCTATGTTGTGTCGTGTTGTTCACTGACTAATCGTATGCCTAACTATGCGATCTGCTGTACAGAAATTTACCTATCATTACTGACTGTAAAGTACGAATGTGCATCATCTTGGAGTCTTGCATTTCGTTTGATTACATTTTAAAATTATGTAAAACGTTTTACAGTATTCGGGACCAGATATAGCGTGGTTGGACAAGTGCACTCTTACCGTCAAATTAAACCTGATTTCAACCGTATGGGTAAAATGTGGCAGCCTGGGTGCGTTTTTTGCGCATTCTGAAAAGTTTCTTCAGAAAGGCTCACATTCTGCTAAATTCCATTGTGATGATGAAAACACCGTCAAGGCTATTAAATCCTTGGAATCAATGGACCTCGCTACCCACAGAGATTTTTACCCCACAATTATAAACCAGATCTGCACCGTGGCTAGAATTTCAAAAGTCGTTGCAAGCGCTTCATTAAAATTCCTGATTTTCTCATTTCATGCGCTTATTGAAGCTGGTTTAGAATCAATTATTGAACAGTATGTGAAGCGGAGATTTCTTTCATCGTTTGATGAAACTCAGGAGCCGAAATCTAACGATACTAGTCGTAAGTTTTTTCTACTAGTTACATGTACGGTAGTACGGTTCTAGTATTAGATACATATGTGCTTAGTCATTGACCCAATGAAATTCGTATTTGCAACATGTAATATTGCATACATTTTTTTTCTTTTGATGTATTTATTTTTACATTTATTAATATACTGCCATTATAGAATTTCATAAATTATTTACAAAACAACTAGGTATGTAAAATAACTTTTCTTGTAATTTGGATATTGGAATTTTTGTAATATTTCAGTTGCGGATGTTTTTGTTGACGCTTGGATCGATCTATTCGAGACGGGCGATGGGTCTACAATCGCATCATCCTTGGAACAGTCCCGATATTTATTTGCAATTATAGTCAAATCTATTTCAGTACAGGGTTATACCTGTACAAATGCTGAGGACTCAAAGCTGGTCAAATTGATTCAGTTATTTACTTCTGAAGTTGTACATCGTTGTCAGTCCGATCATGCATTATCGTTAGGTGCAAATAGTAATTTAGTCGTTTTCTTTACTTCCGTGCTCTCTGTTATGACACATCGTCACATTGTTTTCGCTGCAATTAATGCCTATCTCGCTTGCTTTGGTCCTGGAGACTCCTATAAGGTGAGATATTTCTTTACAAAGTTGATTTGGGTTGAATAGGTGGCAATATAATGTAGCCTTAAAAATGGTTGATAACTTGTAAAATTTTTATTTATCTAGGTGCAAGATTTTAAATTTGCTTTACTTGTAAGTTTGGTTGAACATCCCCTGTTCCTAGAGCTTAATTTTGCAGTTGGAGATGAAGAACTAACTAGGTATGCTAATATTTTCGTACACGTCTTTTTAATTTCTTGTTTTCATTATATACATGAACTTATTATTGAAATGTTTCTGTGGTTTTAAAAAATCCAGACTGGAAAACATTCCATGGTCAAAGAGACATTTTCTAGTTGCTACTGTGATGAAGCAATCCAGAAGCGGCCTGGGAGAAGTATCTAATGTGAGGAGCCTGGCGCTTAAACCTATAATGAATGGCTTAGTACTTCATGAGGAACGTGCAAACGGAAACCCGATGTGGATACCTTGGTTAAGAGTAGTATGCGATAATTTACACCGCATATCTAGTACATCGTTGAGTTCTTCTAATTCATCTCGTTGCTCTTCGGTTTCGACTGTACTCTCAGCCACCTCCAGTACTCTGATTAGAGCTGCATTAAGCAAGAATATGTCTAACGATACTCACAGTGCACATAATCATTGTCAACGAGAACCTCCAAGTCAGAGCGGACTTCTTGTTAATAACCGAGGGTTGGATTCAGCTTCAACACGAAGTTCGACACTAAGCGTTAAAGTACCAAATGGTGTGACTCCTTGTGCAAGTCAAAATAGTAGTATGACCAATATTAATTCGATTGGTGAAACACGAACCGGTGGGCCTGGAAGCACTGGAGATAGAACAAGCATCGACAGAATGAGTATATCGAATTGCGACTATCTTGAAGCGATTTCCGCTATAAAAACATCGAATCCTGCTGCCTCAGTAGCACCTTCAACCGTCAGTTGTGGTTCTGGAACGGAAACAATTGTTAATGAAAATGAATCTAATCAAGGATCTGGGTATGAAACATTTTATGCGTACCTAAAATAATAATTAATGTTTTAATAACCGAGACTGTTTTCTTGCTGCTGTGTTCAGTGTCACGTATAATTTAAATTGTAGGGATGGTCAGAGTATCGGGAAGGAATCACTTGAGATTGCAGATGACGACGGACTTCTGAAAGCTTCTCAGAGTGGAACTAATACTGAGGCAGAAAAAAGTAATGTCGTTTTAAGACGATATGATAAACTGAATGATGTGGAAACTAGTCAGTTGCTCATCAGTGGGCTGTACTTATTAAAGAAAATAGGCCGAGAGGGATTACGAAACTTCTGGATTAAGAGTACAACTCAGGAAAGAGCCTGTTTACTTCAAATGATACATCTAGCATGTGCTCATTTCACTTGTGCTAGAAAAAATAGTACCATCACCAGAAAAAAGGTGAGTTCAAGTATTATTATTACTTATATAGTGCATCAACTGAATTGCATCAGTTACGATCATATAATACAATTTCAAGCAGTTTCGAAGCATTACTAAATCGTCAATGTTGTTCCTTAATAATTATGCAGGTTGTAGGTATACAAGTTCCCCCAACGATGCCACCTAGTCCAAGAACAACATTGTTGCCCAATAAGAAGTGGTCTTCATTACCCTTAAAGACCACGGATGAGATTACTGACTCTAGTGGTCTTTTGAAACCTTCAGATAAGCCACTTAATGACATTGCCACCAGTTGGAGGAATCTTACAACCGAAGCTACTTTTATCTGCGTTGATACATTGGCTAATTTGTGTCATGCTTGCAAAGGTGAGGTGAATGAGATGAGGGATGTTATTCGAACCACACTGGATGTGGCCAAGGCATCCGAAGACACCCGTGCGATGCTTGGAGCTTTGGAGAATCTTCATCGTGTGGATGAATTAGCATCCATTGTTTTTGCTAAGGGTAAGGTATTATAATGAAATATTGCAAACAATGTTATTACTTACATCTGCCTTTATGTTATTTATTAATGGTTTTTATTTTCATGTATATTTAGGGAATGAAGATTTGACCCACCATTTATTTTGTGAACTGCTTAATGGGTTCGGTATATCATACCTCATAAACGTTTGTGTCGCAATCCTGAGCAAGCTATTTTTATATGATGGACGTAGGACAACCTCTCAAAGCTTATTAGCAATTTCTTCCTTAACCTTAAATCCAGTTTTTGTTCATAATTTCCGAAAGGCATTGTCCTTACTAGAAAGAAGCATCAGCGTTAATGAAAGATCTAGTTTTGTTTTATCCATCACAGAAAAACTTAGTTTTATTGATGTACAGGAATTCGAAACACTTCCTAAGCAAAAATGCAGTACGAGTTCAAGTACCAATTCGTTTAAAAGTTTGTCTTCCAGTGGAAGTCGGTCGGAGAAAAAGATAACTAAAAGTTCCCTTCCTACAAGACTCTCGACTATACTGAATTCCCTGTGGTTATTAAAATCCTGTAATAATCAGTATCGTGTGGCAGAAATGTACCTGAAATTAGCAAATTCGTACTCCTATTTTGCTAAAGCTAGGCTTCGTATAGACTCTTTTGATTCCTTGAAAGATGAACATTCAGCTGTTAAGAGATTTAGCGAAGCTTTAATATGTGAACTACATGTTGCTGCAAGACTAGCAAGGCAATCAGCTACTCCTGAGGTAAAAAGTTTGCTTTAAATATTCTTCCATAAATATTTGTGGTTTTGAACTTAGTATTTATTTAGCATCTAAATATAATAGCATTAGCTGTATCGTCTTTCACAATTAGGTACTTGTTTTAATACTCCAGGTTCGAAAAATAATGGTTGGTATATCAGAAAATTTGAAAGCCGAATTCGAGGATGTGGAAGAAGTCACTGAAGAGGAAGACGCGACGGAAGAACTCATCCAGCGATTAGAAAACTGTGTTCATTTATGCGAAAAAGCGGAACGTTATGAGCTTATGTTAGAGGTACAGGGGAACTAAAATATCTACTTACACTGATCTGTCTGACTGGCTTGTCCTAAAATCATTGTTTCAAAGTTGTAATTCCTATTTAATCGTATCTTTTATTGTATTACAGGTTTACCGGATTCTCGTGGACATACAGGAGTCACTTTCAGACTATGCAGCGCTGGAACATTCTTACAAACAAATGTCACGGGCGTGTTCACTAATTCAAAACAAGAGGGAGCGTTTCTTGGCGACATACTATCGTGTTGCGCTGTACCATCCAAAGAAGGATCTTTTAGTTCGACCAGTAGAAGTTTATGTTTACAAAGAACCTAACGTTACGTCCCTAATGGAGATTTGTAGCAAAGTTGAATGTGCCGAAGGTGCCACTGTCGTATCTGGAGAAGTGGATCAACTTCCTGATAATGATACTATATATGCGACTATTACGCATGTAACACCCATACCAAGTCAAAGTCCAAGGAGAAAGCTGTGGTCAGAAGACTTCAGAAAACACCAAAATTTAAACAAGTTCACCTACGATACACCATTTGCTGTGAAATCCCAAGATCGTATAAGCATTGATAATAAGGCTGCAGTTAATCAGCAATGGAAACGACGTACTACTATTACTAGTGAGTAATTAAATCTATAGTGGTGGTATTTTCTTCCTTTGCACAAATGAGTTATTTCTAAGCTAATTCTCTCATTTTTTGTAGCTGAATTTTCTTTCCCTGCTGCGGTTTCCCGGCTCAAAGTAGTTGCTTCTGAGGAACAGGATTTAAGTCCGATCGTCGTAGCAATTGATGACATGCAGAGGAGGGTGATTGAACTCAAATCTGAGCTACATTCACAAGATATAAAGCGAATTCAGTTGAGATTACAAGGATCTGTCAGTGTTCAAGTGAGTTTGCTTTATAAATTACGAAGTCAGATTAAAAATTCTACTATATTTACCAAACTGTGCTACATTCGTTTAAAATATAATAATTATAAAACATACAACAATCAATGGCTTGGTTATTTTTCAGGTAAACCAAGGCCCCTTGGCGTACGCACGAGCTTTTTTGGACAAGGAGAACGAATACCCAGTTCAAGACATCCATAGACTAAAAGCTATTTTCAGGTTGGTTCGCCTCCATTTTTTATTCCATTTGGTGTTATGGATTGACAGTATTCTAACAATGGAATTCATTTAAATTGCAGAGATTTTGTTGAATGTTGTGGAGAGTTGCTCGTCCGAAACGGAAAATTAATTACAACTGACCAGACAGAGTACCAAACCCAGCTGGAAGCAGACTACACTCGTTTGTGTCAAGTTCTTAGTGGCGTACTAGGCTTACCTGAGTTGAGTTTGCATAGTCGAATGAGTCGAATCTCAATAAGTTCATACTAAACTGAAGTTCAAATATTTGTTTTTACGCTTTGTCCGGTGTTTTCTTCCTCTGAATCAATTTGTAACCATTCGTAGTAACATACATGCCTTGTTTACAGGTTTTAAAGATATACATATTAACATGTAAGACCGGTGACATGTTTCGAAAAGTAGCGCAAAGATTAATGAAATTGTCATAGCCACAAGATATAGTACAAGTATAATGAAAATGCAATTACGTATACAATTATGGTTTATGTATGTAAATGTATGTTACGAATAATTATTTGAGTTTATCTGTGGATAAGTTTTGCAAAATGGTTGTTAATTCTCGTGTTAAGTCTTAATTTGATCCCCTTGCTACGGGTAAAATCCCAAAGATAAACATTGGTTGACCAGCCATATAATTAGAAGGAATCTCTTATGTACGCCGTCATTTTATTTCTGAAACAGTTAGCAGTACATAGTTGATTCAGATCCTTTCTGTGGGTCAAAAGGTCCCGTAGGTAGGTATGTCAGAGTGGAATTTTCAATGGAATGTCAAAAAGCAAATGATTTTGGGAAACAAGGATTAGAGATTGTTCCCATTTCTACTGTAATTTACAAATTTAGAAACTTCGTTCGAAAGCTGAAGTAAAAAAAATCTACCTGGAGTTAACAGTAGAGCCGAAACGCTAGTATACTTTAATGTAATTCAAGGATATAATAACTACATGGCTGAAACGAATTCATGATATTTGAATCTCGTCCTGCGTGTGTGAAATATTCATTTGTTTTTCATTGGTGTAATAGTTAAGTCTTACAATAAAACACGACGACTCTGAAAATATAATTACCTCCTAGTAATTTTATATGTATAGGATTTTTGTAAAATAGTGAAACTATTCTTTAAGTACCGTTTACTTTTAGATATTTTGTCAACAACCAACAGTGCCGGTGAGTAAAAATGCATAAAATTCATTTACTGAGTACTATTTGTAGTATTCAAATTTGTAATTTGATACAATGGTTAATTTGTAATAGTCTTTAAACTATTCATGACTTTGTAGCTTAAGCCTTTCTATTAGCAAATTTTACACAATAAAAATGATTCGTACTGTACGTAAGTACCATAATATAGTAAGTTTTGATATTATAGTTGCTCGGTGTAAGTGGTTCATGACCTAAGATGAAGGTATACGTACTGTTAGGATATTGTTATAAGTCGAAGTGAAACAGTAATTTAGAAAGTTGTGTCAGAGGATCGGAGAATGATACATTAAAATCATTGTACAACCATGTGCCAATACAGTAGTACTCAAATTGACTCAACTTCAATGCATTGTTATTGTTATAGTATGTAATTAATTACCTATATATTTACTATTGCACTGTATGCTCATTCAACAAGTAATTGCATTACACGAACTGTAAGTAACTACTTAACTCCTACACATTAATTGTTTAATTTACAGTAGTTGTTTTTGTTGTTGTTGAAGTTGTTAAAAATTGTATAATGTGGTTTGTGTGATAACTGAATTTCAAACATTTTATTTTTGGCTTTCAGCATTTAGTTTATAGTTCGTTCTTTTTTGTGAAATCTGTATTTGCGTATCTGAATTAACGACTCTTTATTGTTGCTGTGTAACGTTCATAAACTACTGATATGTTAATTTAATTTTCAGATGGTGATAATATTATCGACAGCGGTTTAAACATTTGCTTTTATTTATAGGCGTAGAAGCATTCGTTTCGAGTCAACATAATAATTTGGCTCAAATAATAGTATTATTGGAATCAAATCGAAAAACACGAACAAAATGTTTAAAAACATACAACCAAATTAGAAATACTTGTCAAATTTAATTGAATTTAAGTTTTTAACTTTTTTCCCAAGCATTTCCAATCTTCATGGTTAAAGTTTGGTCTTAACAGTTCTTTGCACAATGCAATTGAAAGTATTATTTATCTTAAGTATATAATATGACTTTAATGTTGTAGCTAAAATAAATGTTTGTTGTCTAACAATAAGTAAAGTTATCCCTGTTGAAAGATAGTTAAGTTAACATAATTAAGGAAATTGTTTATGTTCAGTAGTTTGAGCCTGTAGCTCAAGTTATACCTAAAGGAGCGTAATTAAGGTGGTATTGATTTGATGACTAATTTAATCGATTGACTCTGTTTAGGACTTTTTTAATTGATACATGACTAAGAGTGAATGTTCGGTATGCCGTACTAAAATGAATGCAAATACTACAAGAAACTAACGAATAAAATTCAATACTGTTTTTAAACTCTTAAACGTACTTGTTTCTCTCCTCTTGAGTTTCTAATTTTCGTATGGGAACTTCAACCTTTACATAAACCCGTCATATAAACTTTATGTCCACACCTACGAAATGTCGCAAGGGAATGAGTGAAAGCACCATTATATACATACATGCATACGTAGGTCATTCTGTTCTGAGTCGTTCGGGCGTAACAAATGAAGTCATTGAAACAAATTAAATCATGACTACAAATGCTCACGCTCTCGCATTTTCTTGCTCCATGGAAAAATGGTGACCTAAACAGCCACCATCAGTAACCAGGGAACGTATGGCATGGTGAAATTTATTTTAATCAAGATAATTTGTATCGATCTGAAAAACGTTGAGTTGAGACACCCCAGTAGAGCCCGCAGGAATTTTTTCCGCGTAGGCCTGGAAAATACTTGATCTCGTCCAGTGCAAATTTTGTAAAATATATGCATCTTATCTATTGTATATAAATCATAAAAAAACAGCCCCTTTTCATGTTTTAAAAACTGCGTCTTTTTTGTGTAATTTTTTTTAAAACTGCGTCTTATTCGTGGAAATCTTACAGAACAGGAGGGGGCCTACAGTGTACCTATTTAAAAAAAGTTCATTGTAGACCCAGGCCTACGTGGTCTACGCCTAGTTGCGCTACCGAGACACGCGTTACACCGTTGGCTTATTCGCTTTATTCGACATTCGTTGTACGCTGGATGATTCAGACCCTGGGGTAAAGAGAAAGATTTTATGGGACGATTAACATGCAAATAGAATTTCGGTGGATGCCCAACAACCCGATACCCGGATAGGCATGGAGGGTTTCATAATCAGATCATTATCAAGCCTCGTGCTCCATTACTTCTAGTTTCTACTATTTATTAGTAGAAGTGCTGAGTAAACAACATTTTTAATATGCAAGAACTCCTATACCGACTGACCACATCACAATGTGAAAGCCAACGGCGCAACTATTTGATTTGGAATAATACAATCTCATGTTCCGTGAGTTCCGTCTTCCGTCCACAGTTTTGCAGAACAATATTGCAAGAGTAAGCATACGGGGAATGTGACAAATTACATAACGTTAAGTAGAACTAGGCATTCCTGTCTCCAATGTCACTTTTTGCAACCTTCACTTACGAATACGAATACTAATCGGTTTACTTGTGACTGTGAGTCATACCATACTCATCAATTCATCATCCACAAAGTGGTAAGAACGAATTAACTTCTATTTAATACAACAGATATTTTCTATCTACTTGTGTAGGTAGCTGTAATAAATTCTAAATAAGGCTGTCATTATATTTCGTTCTTCCTCGTTCGTATTCCAGGTTTCGTAACTCGCCAGTTAACTCAAGCCTTTTCTAACTCGCTTATATTTTAACAACAAATTGTTTCACGAATTTTATTATGGCTCCTGTTGCTAAAACTTCAGCCGAGGCTACCGCCAAAGTTGACGAAATCGTCAAAACGAAGCAAATAGCTGTCTTCAGTAAATCGTATTGTCCATTTTGCGTCAAGGTAAGTCTTAAGTTTCTATTGTGTCAACAGTGTAAGCATATTATGACAATGTCCAAATTTACCCGTAATTTAATTAACTAACTTTTTGTCACAAAAATTAGGATGCTTTCCTATTTCAGCAATTTTAAATGATTCAAATTTTCCTTTTTTAGCAATTTTTAACCATGTTAAATTTTCGTATTTTTGCAATTTTTAAACGCTCACATTTTTCCCTTTTTATCTTGAACCTTGTCTTTTTATTTTGAACTTTTTGGAAAGGTCTGCTTTTCCTTTTTTACGTTTTTAGAAACGTCTATTTTCTATCTTTATGTTTTTTTGAAAATGGCCAGTTTTTTATTTTGCCCCTGTTAACGTCTGTTGTACTAAAATTGTAAACTACATTCAAGTCATAAGTTGTGACTGAGGATGAGACTTGCGAAAATTCGCATAATTAGCTTCATAAATGTTTTAATCATCTTCTGGAGATACTAATTGTGTCCGGACTTAATTTGATAAGCACTGTTGATTTTTATTAATTTATTGTTGTAGGTGAAGAATTTGTTCAGGGATCTTGGAATGGAGTATTACGCCGTCGAATTGGATGAGTTGGATGGTAATTGTTTTTTTTAATTTGCAAATGTAATTAATGTTAAATGTAATTTTTAGCGGTTTGGCAGCAAGAGTTTTAAATATGCAATCGTTCTTGTTGATGGTTACAGAAGAAGGCTCTCTTATTCAGGCTGCGCTGAAAACCAAAACTGGCCAATCAACTGTGCCAAATGTTTTCATCAATGGAAAACACATTGGTGGATGTGATGACACGGTCCGTCTTCACAATAATGGAAAATTAGTTCCCCTAGTGAAAAATTGACTTTTGTCAAAAATTTGAGCTTATACTTTTCGGTTTGAGGGTAAAGTTAAAACGTGCAATTCCAATATTAGGTTACGCATTTTGAGAATTAGTAAGGCATCACTTCTGTGGAGATAATTTAAATTAACGATCATTTTGTATTGACATTTTTGGGCTGGGCCTTTTTTGGTACTTAGACAATCAAATATGTGAGATATATAAATATGAACGTAGATTAAATCGTTGTTTTATTACTTTTGACTATTTTTACTGGAACACTTATCACAGTTGCCATCAAATAGATTAATTATTTGATGTATGTGTCAACAAAATAATAAAAAGGAAAGAGCGCCGCTTAGTTTCTTTTTCTATTGCTGTGACTTCTGATTAATTTGTGCCTAAGAAAAATAAATCATTAGATCTGCTATTGCTTATTTAAATCTGACTGTTTACTTCATTGCATTTAACATTTGTAAACTTTTGATATACACAGAAACATTGAAAATTCTTATTAAATAACTTGATTTAATCTTTTCATAGGAGGCATTCAATAATATTTCTTACCAGCCATTAAACAAAACAGAGCTTCTAATTGTACAATAGATAAAAATACTACATAATATGTACTAGTTCGCTGCTGCCGTGTTTACACACGCGGCCAAGATGTGATTTATTTGCTACAAAGTAGCACGTACTTATTACTAACCAATTATACTTAACAAGAATCTTTCAACTTCTTGTCGAATTTTTTAATCTTCAGTACTTGTTTTGTTGAAGTGATTTTATACATGTTTTAATTGGAAACCATACTTACTGAGGGAAAAATAATACATCATTTACTATCCACAATTATGTTGGTTTCCTACACTGCAGACTTTTGCATCTACTTTTCCCCCCTCCATTTAAAACTTGTTTCAGATAAATGACCTATGTAATATGGCTCATGGACTACCAGTGCCATTTTTTCCTGACAAACTGCGCATGCATTTGGAGATTGTTAGTTAAACTAGAAATACAAGTTGTAATTATATTATATATAGATATCAGTCCTTGCTTCCTCAACGCTGATCTGTGACTGCTACTAATAAAACTGTTAATTAGGTAATATATGTCTATTTTTGCATTGAAAACATAACTCGACTCATCATCAGCTGTCATAGGCGAGACTTTTGGCTGTTGCTAAGCTCATGGAATTTGATGCTGGTAGGAAGTTATTTTTTGAAACTAACGATAAGGAATTTCCATGTTCATGTATTTTACCGAGTACTGTAGACTTTGAGGGGACTGTGGGAATTTATTTTATGACATTGTGCACTGTTTGATTTATTTTACCTGTAAGACAGTACTTAACCACAAATCAAATAATATATCTCGACGTTCTCGTTATACGTTTCCAGGAATGTACACTTTAAAATATAATTATGCATGTATATATACGCTTACAATTTGTAATTAACTCAACCCAGTAATGCATGGGAACGGCAGTGTACTCATCCTGATTACGATTACGATACTGTGATAATTTATACTACCGTTTGTAATTACTTGTTCCCAAAGAAAAACTTAATCAATTAATTACTAGGTCTAGAAATATGAATTCTAGTGTACCTAATCGAGAAAAATACGATGCACATAGTAAGTAGCTACGTATATGGCATAATTACTCATGTTTCTATATTGTACTGCTATAGCTATAAGGATATGCATACATACGCTCGAGTCTGTATAATACTACAACATAATAATTATGTGTTTGTCCTTTCCCCTCATTCTCTCATATTCAAATAACTTATGTAATCATCTATTTTCTAAATTTGCAAATCTACTAATTCATTAAACTACTACACTATGCACATTCTTTTTCACAGCTTTGCGCCGCAATACTCAACTTACTAGCATTGTTTGTTCAATTGCAAATTGAAATCAAGCTACAGTGTCCAAAAATTAGCTATCAGCTTTATACATCACTTTTCTACTATAACTTGAATATTTACTGCAACCAAGTAGGTTATTTGGATTTTCCAATTTTAACCCCAGCCTCTCATATATTGGCAATGGCTGGCAAGTCGTCGGTAAAGGTGCAAAATAAGTCGAACGCATTTTGGGTTAAAAATAAAACAACCTGCATGAAAAAATAAAGCAGATAAGCTGCTTTGATTATAGTGAAAACTACGCCTGTCTTCTTTACGAAATATAATGCGAATTTAATATTTCTCGTGATCAAATAATAGTAGCCAGAATGAGTCCACTTTACAGTAACTTTTGAAGCTGGTAAGTTTAAGTATAGAATTTTCAAGATAGCTTCGTCCTGTTCTAAAATAAGGCAAATCAGATAGAAAAAGAATTAGGTTCAGTCATATACGTACATTGTGTGTAATAGGTATACCTATTTGCTTCATATAAGGGGGAGTGGGCATAGTTAAAAACATCTGAAGAGTTATGTTTAATCTTTGGTAACCTTCTTTTTCCTTTTCTACTAAATTATTCTGTGACTTCACACAATCAAGAGTAAATATGGGGATGCTACATGCATAGCTGAATGAGTATAATGCAAGTAGATTTTTGCATTCTGCTCTGAGCTCTGACTCTGACTCTGACTCTGACTGACCAGGTAGATAAGAATAAAGTTGATAAGAGATATTAACAACAATGCAATGGTGTGGTCGAGAAATCGTGTTTTCTTCATTTCTTTTCCAACAATTCAAGTCCAACTAACGAGAACGACCAGCGTGTTTCTACTTCCTACAGACACATACTCTACGGATAGATATTTATCATGACACGAGTAGTTCGAAGTGGAGTCGTAGAAGAGAAGAATGATGTTATATTCTTGCCTTCATATCAACATCATTATATTTCTTATGAATTTTTCTATTCCCTAATACTTACCTACGCCAACGCGAACACCAACACCAATATTGACGCCAACTCTCATGAATCCTCTTCCACTTGAATATGTAGAAAATGCTCCAAGTTGAAAATGCAGAAAAGAGGGAAATAAGGGGAAAAAACATTGGCCAAGTTTACTAGTTAGTTGTGTGATGGTAATGGCAATATAATGGTAAATATAAAGATATAGGTGATAATATAATATTATTGTATGTGTATGTAAGTATCCACATAATAATTGCATTATGTAGAACTGTAGAAGAAGAGAAGAACGCAGGAGATGGTATACCCGTTTGTTGGAAAGACTCAGCTTAATAGCTTCACTGGTCCGCGTATAATAATTATTATTACCTATCCTCATATTGTTAGCTTGGCAAAGGTAGGTATGTATGTAGTTGACTTGAAGTCATGAAAGCCGCTGCAAAGTACAGGATAGGAAAAACTGAAAATTGTACAGATAAATAAGAGAATATTCCTCCTTCATAATTACAGGTAATTTGAATGACGTTTTTTCTTATCTCTTCCAAAGCCATTCCCCACGCTCAGACAAAGACAAACCCCTATATAGTTCCAACTCTTAACTATCCTAGTATGAGTTGTAAATACCAAGTATGAAGTTACTTATAATAGTGCTCACCTGAATGTTGTAGATTAGAATAGATCTTCCTTCGCTCACTCCGTTTGGTCCGTATTGTCCGTATTTTGGTATTGTTCCGTGCTAAACTATAAGCAATGGTTAAAGACATTTCTCATTATTCCACTCCTTAATTGTATCTCCATTTAATACACTTAATGAGCTATATTTTGAGACTGAAATAATCATATTAGGATACAATACGTACACATTCAACTTTATTAGTAGTTTCTAGTCCAGTGAATTCCTTTTCCAGTGGCTCTACATATATGCTCGTCACTCGTCGTCTTCAACTCAATGTAATTCACCGAGTTCCTTTTTGCCATTCTGGATTCATGTAATTAGCCCTCTGCTTGTGACTTAAGATAAAGGTACATACCTATTAGTCGTACACATCCGGAACACTCATATATAATATTTTATGCATGTACACGAACGTACATATGGAGAAGTTAATGGAGTAGAGCTAGAGTTGCAGGATACATTTACATGTTTCATAGACACAGATCCTGCTAATAAAGAATCAAATTGGATTCGACGGAATCGACGGTGAAATACTGAAATGTGTTAGATTGTTGTGTGAATCCATAGGCATAATCTCATAAATCTTGTGAAATTCTTTTGAAGGTAAAAACTATCTGTACATCTATATGCACTGTGTCATATCAGTGCTAGCATCAGTTCCTCAACAATCAAGTCGTAAAATCCTCCTGCCTCTATAATATATACTATTACTATTATATACTCTTCACTGTGTGCACGTTACCTTACTTTACGTTGGAATGAATTGGATTGGATTGGAAGTGGAAGTGGACTGACTGACTATGAGTCGAGGTGTTCGCTGTTCACTGTTCACGGGTTGTTCTTGTTCTTGGACTATTACGTGTTCAATTATGGTTCACTGTCGAAACATAGAACTAATTTCATTGAAGTCACAAGCTCACAAGGTTGTCCAGCTTCCTTCTTCCATCCATCTTCATCACATACATCCGTAGTTCAAGGTACGATAAAAATTTAGAAATCCACATTATCCCCCTATTCTTCCAATGGGTTCGTGGAAGCATGTGGAAATCTTACTTTTACAGTACTTTAGGGTATACAGGTAGAAAGTGGATAGTATTAGTATTCGGCAAGTATTTCACGAGTCTCGATTTTACCCCACTAGTTATCTCAAAGTGGTGTAGTTGATTACTTTCATGGAATTGTGGCTCATTGAGTGAAACCATGATCCCTGGTCCGTCTTGGAATTGGACTTGATCCACAGTCATGTGGACAATCTTGTAGTTACATAGTTTGTGCTTGTAATGTAATACCCATATAATTATAGTGTGGTGGATGGCTGGCTATTGACAGCTTGTGCATTTTTATATTCTATTAGATTCTTTTTATATTAGGCTTTGTTTGGTAGTTACTACAATTTTTTTAAGTGGATTTATCAGTAAGGTCGGAGAGACTGGTTCTTTGTTGTTACACCTTTTATTTACTTTACAGACGTCTGCTGCGTCTAGGAAAGGCCCGAGTGCCGTGTTGTTGTATTGTAATGGAAGAGATAACCGAGTCCAGTGACAAAATCAAGCAGGTAGGTACTTACCTGTTTCTTAGTAATTGTATAATTGTAGTTGCATTATAAATTGATTTGATCTATCAGTCGATATAAAGACACTTGCTTCATTCCCGCATTATTTTACGATAATAACAAAGGATTCCATACACGTTTACGACATGCTGTTAGAGAGTTGGTGTATTATGTATAAGTACCTAGTATGCAGTTTACGTCTTAAACTTGTCTCTGATTAGGAATTTTGTTTGTCCCGTGTACCAGTAATCAAGTAACACCTGCTCCTGCGATGACCACCTACCACAACAGCTAACTATGTATGTGTCGTAGGATGTCATAACTATAGATTCCTTTGGACGTAGTTGCTCCAAATTGCAGCTGCTCATAGACACTTTTGTAAAATGGCAGCAAGGTCACTTCAGTTTTTGATGTGACGGTGTACAACGTTCAGTTCCAGTTTGTTATATGAAGAAAGTGAACTTTTAGTTACAAATAAAATTAATAATTTATACTTGTGCATATATTTCCAAGTAATTACATCAAAGTTAAGAAATGGCTTGGAACGTACGACCCAGGAACAAGGATAAATAACAGTTGTTCATTGTGGTGAACGTGTGTTTGTGTAACGTTCGTTACTTGTCTTCAGTATCGGTCGCAAGTCAACGACAACGACAACGTCGACATCGACATCGACTTTAACTTGAACGTCGTCACCCTTCACCCTTGCTAACAACCGGGGTAATTATAGTAACACGTGACGTTGAGAGGCTATGTGGAAAGGTTAATATATTATTATTGGTGAAAACTAAATTGGAAGCTCTTTGCGGAAAATAAAGCTACAAGCTACTACAAGCTAGTAGTTATTTGATGGATTAGTGTTGTTTTGTTGATCATAACGTGAATGATTTTTGGATTGCAAAAAACACATCGTTTTCCATTTACTGCAATGTGACAACAGATTTGTGCGGATTCCTCAACCCATATTCTATACTATCAGCTTTTATGGGAATCCAGTTTAAATAACTGATAGTTGCAACTTCATTGCTTTAAATTGTGATCGTGCGAGCTTAAAACTACGGGGTCATCATGTTTCAAGTCAGCCGTTTAAACGTTGGATTTCTTGCAGTTTTATTATGGATTGGTGCGCTGGTCACTCATTGCCCCTGTGCACCTCCACCGGAGCCTATTGTATACGTAACTCTAACAAAGTAAGTTATTTCCGAACTTCCTTGTACAATTTGATTAAGCAATACAATTGTGTATAGAATTTTTTAAAAAAGTGCATGGTCCTTTTTTTCTCTATGTACGTATATTTAACAGTGAATTTTCAATAGCACGTACATTAGAATTGATAGAGTAAATTGCTCTGAAAAGGTCCCAACCTAATGACTTTTGAGTTTTGATCTAACCACCCATTTAATCTTAATGTTAAAGAATTTTGGAATTTTGGATTATTAGAAGTCCAGTAACGCATTTTTGGATCCGCCTATTCCTTATTTTCAAAATTGTGTTAACTTAAATGGTATAGAAGTTATTGGGTTAGATTTATATGTAGGAGCTCGAGGAACATTTTTGAATTTCTTGCTATTAGTTTTAGCTAGGTAGGTTTAAATCACACACAAAGTTGTTCGCTATCTGAGGTTAGAGTCCAATTTACAATCATCATCTTCAACCAATGTATGATTTATTGCTTAAGGAGTGCAGGGTGTAGTTTATATAAATCGGAATATACTTTACGTAGCTCTTTCCAGAAAGATATTGTAGTGCTTATACTGTACTGTGGCCTTTGGACAATTGCTACTGCGCAACAAAGGCTTCATAAAGTTGTTTTCTCGTTTCTTTTTTCTACTTAAGTACAATTAATAGCAACATAAACAGCAAGCATCATCTATCCTAAAATCAGCCTTTAAGGGGTATACAGTGAAATCTCGTTATAACGTCGTCTCCCTATAACGACCCAAAAAATCGGTTCCCTGAGGTGTCGTTATAACGAGATTTCACTGTATTTTTAAAATCACCATCGGACACACTTCCACCTTTAAAATTCATGCATGATTTGATTTGGAAAAAGAACTCCTTACAAACTGATTTCCAGAGATTGTTTGTGTTGTATTTATAAAAGAAGAAATTACTGCTTTGTCATAAAAGCTGCAACCCAATCCCAAAATTCGTTACTGAAATGCTAATGTTTTTTTCTGGAGTTTCGTGTTAACACTCCGATTAAATGGACCGGCAGCAAAGGATCAAAACTTGATATGAATAATAAGTAAGCTAATTTCGATTTAAGTTAACCTGAAAATTGTGATGATAATGCTTTATAGATGGGAGAACAAAACGTTGTCGCCGCGTTTGTATTATGTGATGGCAGGCCGCCCGCAGCAAGCCAATCAGAATCAAGTACAGGAGCCCTACGCATATGAATCAACGGTCGCACTGAATAAACTTGACGAAAAAGAAATCCACCCATTTTTCTCGGTGAGAAATGCATTTAATAAAAATCCTCAAGTTCGACCTGAACCCTCTCCCCAAACTCATACGGATCAAGTTCCTGCGACCACACCGATCACTCAAAATAGTCAGAACCAAGAATCAAAGTCTGACTCCGTAAACTCAGAGAATGGAACTAGTGTAGATGAAGCCTTTGATGGGGATCAAAGTATTAAAAGTCGATTTGCCTTTCAATTTTTGAGTTCGCTGAATCCAGTCCACGAGCGAATTATGTTTGACGAACTGGATAGTAAAGAGGAGGAACCAATTGTATTCCAAGAGTCTAATAATACATTATCCAATCGAAGAACGACACCAGAAGGTGTTCAGAATTGGAAAAAAACACCGAGTGCACAAGAAATTGTGGTTGAGACCAGAACGCCTTGCTACAAAAATTCTGGCAAAGTTGTGGGTGCTAAGGATCCAAGGGATTTGTCCAAAGTTACAGATGATGACAAAATACGCACAATGGATTTCACTTTTAAGCTGTTCAACGGAGTCAGGACGCAGAGTCAAGAAAATCTTATTTTTTCTCCATTCAGCATTTTCAACATTTTGTCGTTGCTTCTACTTGGATCTTCCAATTCTACATTTAATGTAACTTTTTTTCTATTCTAATGATTTGTTAGTTGTTAAATCAGGTACTGTAACCTTTGAACGAATTATTTTTGAGAAATAATGGAAATTTTAATAATAATTTTCCACATAACTAACTACCAACAACGCTTTAATTTGTCATATTAGTGTGGAGTTTGGGAAAAGTCTAACTATTTACGAACGAGGACAAAAAATTAACATAATCTAAGAGTGACTGCAGCAATAATAAACCCTCCTTTGTTTTCCAGGAGCTATCAAAAATTCTCCAATCAGACGCTGGAGTTCCTATAAAGAGTGAAGATAGCACAAGCTTTCATGAATCTTTCCGTGATTTACTTCACGTTCTAAAACACTGCTCTCACCCTAAAGTTTTACTGGAATCAGCAAATGAGGTGTTTACGGATAATAACTATCCGTTGACACAGACCTACAAGAACGACGCCATGAATTTCTATGGAGCCTCCGTTCAGCAGTTTGATTTTAAATCGCGTGGGCAAGCGTTTGTAACCAGTGTCAATGCCTGGGTCCGTGAAAAGACTCGGGTAAGAATAACAAATTAACTGATATTTGCAACAACAGTTTCACTACAAAGGGTCCACAATTTAATTGAGACTGATTAACTCATTATTTCACTTCAAAGGGTAAAATCCAGTCAGTTATCGACAGCCCTCCCTCTCCATTGACAACATTGGCCTTGGTTAACGCAGTTTATTTTCAAGGAAGTTGGGAAATTCCGTTTGCCCCGCAGATCACTCGAGAAGGATTATTTCACCTGGGAAACAACGTGTCAGTGCCGATTAAATTAATGGCAAATGTTATGCATATACCTTATTTAGCCACGGAGAACTATCAAATGGTTCGCCTTCCATACAAGGGGAATGAAACAGCACTTTTTATTATTTTGCCGAAAGTCGCTGGGGTTTCTGGACTTTTGGTAATTTCACGTTTGTATTTTTCTTTACAAAGTAAAACACGAGATATTACAATTATGTAGGTATATTGGTGACATATTTCGTTGTGATTTTTAGGATGTTGAGCAAACCCTTGACGCTGGTACACTACAGAACAACATAAATTCGATGACTAATGCCCAACCTACTTTAGTCACACTGAAAATTCCGAAGATGCGAATTGAGAGTGACGGACACTTGAAAGAAATTCTGTCCAGCATTGGGGTACAATCTATTTTCAGCCCTGCAACTGCCAATTTTTCAAGGATATCCCAAACACGTAAGCATAAAACCGTTTAGATTTACTTTTTAATCGAATGGTCCAGTAAGATTGTCGGATAATTCACAATTTCTAAATAGGCTGTCTTTATTTTGACTGCATCACCATGATTGCCATGTAATTGTAAGCGCTGGATTTTTACTGTACTGATTGTATTGATTAATGAAGTGTTTTCTTGTTTTTTTCAGCTGGGCTGCACATAAATTCACTGCTTCACAAAGCTATTGTAGACATCAATGAAAAGGGCACTGAGGCGTCGGCTGTGTCGATTGCAACAGGTGATCGAAACCTTGACGTGATTCCCGTAACGTTTATGGCGAACCGACCTTTCCTATTTTTTATCTACAACAGTTTTGCTGACACAATTTTATTTTGGGGTCGCGTTGTTCGTCCTCAACCTCTGCTAGATTAAACTGTGGCAGTAGATCTCATAATAGAGATTTACATAGAATTCAGTACTTTATTACATAAAAATGACATAATTAGTTCGTATAATAATATACTAAAACACCTGTAAAGCACGTTTGCGGGTATGTAATAAACATTACCTATGTTAATTATCTAATTTAAACCTAGACACATAACTAGGTTAAATCCAATATTGTGTAATCAAAATGGTATTCAGCATCAGTTTTATTTAACTTGAACGTCAACGTGTAGTTTATTACGAATTAATTATAATGGGAGAACAGATTATGCTGACGAAGATATTCCATTGCGTCTATGTTTTATGCATGTGAGTGTGAATGTTACCATTCGAATGATTTATTTTAATTATTATTTTCTAATGCAATGGATACATGGAATTAAATTGAAATTTCGAGACGAAAACATCTTTGTTGTACAATGACAAAAATGTAATTAAATTTATTGAGCAATTTCAATTGAGTTTATTTACATTTCGTGCAGTAAAATTACTCTGATTTTTCATATTGTACATTGTTATAAATCCTAAGATAGCTGTTTCACAAATGACCACAATTTCAAATAGATGCGTATTCATGTAAATCTCAGTAACCTTACAATAAAATATACATACGTTGGTACATGAACAATTATGGGTGTGTACAACAACTTAACCAAAAGTATTTGCTTTGTACCTACATGTAGTTCACTGAGGATTTTAATTTTGAAATAAAGTTAAACTTAATCATTGAAAAACTCCTCAAGTTCAAGTAATGCAATGTCTTTTAAATTAAGATGGAAGTATAAATTTAAATAAGGGATTCAATCATACATTTTTCGTCCCTACGTACGCGCTATCAGCTAACTTTTGTTCGGGGAATTAATAATTATTATGCATTATTACACGCGTTATATAATTATATAAAATTATATAATTATAAAATGAATGACAAGATAAATTCAGAAACATTTGAGCCTATTGAGCCTGTTGTAACTTGATGCGTATGTAATCACCTATTATACAGATTTATAATTAAGTATGTACATAAAAACCGACTACTCACAATACCTTCTCGTAAACATGGGGTACAGTATTTACATTTAATTAGTATTCAAAACAACGACCTAGATAATAGGTAGAACTTCGTTCACATAAATCACTATCATCAGTTTTTTAACATTTTTCAGCACTTCGCTTCGCAGGTAACAGGAAAGATTCAACTATAAATATATTCTAGTAGCTAATTAATTTGGTAATTATACGACATTCATGGCAGCCTGAAAATCAGATATGAGTCTTTTTAAATAATAATAATCTTAACTTAAAACTATAACAAGGCAAACGTCTCTATTCTAAAATCAAAAGGCATACATTCCAACATCATGTAGCTAACTATCATTCCAAAAACAATGAACAACGACGAACAGTTATACTTCACACTTTATAATTCTATTTAATTATAATTATTACGATTCAGTACTAGTGAGTTTGACAACATTTCTAAGCACAATTGAAAGGAACAAGCAGGAATCGAGACAGCCTTACAGTGGACTGGATCTGCGGAGCTACATAATTAGTAGCGTTTTTGCAAGAACGTACGTACGAGTGTACGAGTACCACCGGTTACAATACAGGTGCCTTCAGCATGAACAATATTTGATATAGAAACAATTATAAAAAGTAATTAATACACAATTAAATATTTTGAAGGAACAAAACATTTTGATGACCATTTAGATATTCAAATTCTCAACTTTGTCGTATTTAAATCGCATTGTACACATGCTGATAAACAATAAAAAACGATATGTCCGTAATTACAGAACAATTTTAAACTGAAAAACTAATCACATAAATATCATTCCAATGCTATAATAATACGATAAAAAAGGGATTTAAAAAAGTTATGTTATGTACTGAATGCATTGAAACTGGCGGGAAATTTTGTAGACATTTGTTTACGCCATGATTTGAACATCGTTTTCCATCTTAGAACGCATTTTGTCCAACTTAATAGCTCGATCCCTTTGAACCATTTTCTTAATATTTTGTCCATCGCTCTTCATGTGCGGTAGCGCATATTTCAATTTGTGCCAGAACCATGGGTCATTCCATTTGATGTACGTATTCGTTTTCATATACATTCGGAGATCATCATCTTGAATATCTTTTTCCGTCAACTCTTCACCCATGAGTACCAATATCAGACGGTTTGATCTTTCACTCATGCCCTGTAAAATAAACGATTGTAATTACTAATTACATTGAAACATAGATTTCAACTATTACTACCATGAAAACTATCACCACTAAAAACTATTGAACGAAGCCGATAGACGTGAGTGCATGTGTATATAACCACCTACTGGTTAATAATTATATGACAGTTCCAATTAGCTAA
>JAAXYX010000722.1:0-31841 GCA_036851915.1 Ptenothrix huangshanensis | reverse complement strand
CAGAATTGAAATGACGTAGTTTATGCGCTATTTCTCTGGAGAAGGAGACGTAGTAGAGAAAGAGCTTGGCCATTTGGTATTCGCATATCCACTTGACACGTTTAGCGGCAAGTAGGAAAGACCAATACAAGAGCGTTTTGGGCCATCGTCTAGTACTCTCACTCTCGTGTCGTGTCAGTCTTGTAGTGTGATAGTCTATTGTCTGTTTTATCGCTCCATGTGATGAGCACATCCTTTATTTATTTGTCGCTAATGAGCTTTAGATTTAATAAAAATAAAAATAACAACTTGGCCTTTTCTTTCACTCGTTCTCATCTCATATTATATTCACCTTTAACCTTGGTTTCGAAACAGTGACATTGTGCATGATTGTTGTTAGTGTGAACTGTGAACTGTGAAGTTGGAGTTGCGAGGTTTATGGTATCCAGTTCATCTGACATTCAACATTTGACATTGGTACCATCCGCGTGACCGTGATATTCACCGTGAATGGTGAATGGTGATTTGGTGGCAATCATATCATATAAAATCGTGTGGGCAAGAGACGATTGCAGTTGAAGAGACCATTACTAAATTATTACTCTCACAATAATTAAACTGATATAGAAACTGAAACGGATGTAGTCTGTCGGTAGGTTGTGTAGTAGTTAAATTAGAGCTTCCAAGCATCTAACAAATGCAAGTAATTGTTGATTGAGAGGATTTGGTTTCTGGAGGACGTGAGGACACTGAATTCGGGTTCTGCTAAATATTCTTAAGTTGGAATTGCAAGTTGAAGTTGGAGGAATAGGAGTTAGACCACCAACAACGAACAAGTGAAATTAAATACGAAAGAAACTGCAAACTGCGATGAAAGGAGAATGGGAAACTATCGAAGGCCGCAGCCGCACGTTGAACATTAACGAATAACATCGGATATAAAAAGAGTTACTGTCAACACCGGCAATCGGCAATTAATTTATAACTGCAAAGTAACTTAAACACGTCCGCCAGTATCTGTTATTGTCATTTGTATCTGTTATAAGTAATATACCTATGTCAATTTATTGTCAACTGTCCAGCCAGCACTTAGTCATTGGTCATACTGTCTCTGACCATTTAAAAGCCATAAGTGTAAGTCGTTTAGGGTTCGATGCTCTGTGTACCACTCACGAAAAGTTCGTCGTGATATTTGATGAGAAGAAATTTTAAAAAAGCGCACAATATTTGGTGCTAATCTATATCAAGGTAATATTGTATAAAAACGCCACTATGTAAATAGTTTGTAGTTGCTATTTGGGTGATTATCTTGCGATGCAATACTGGCATGTTTTCTATTACATTATTAGACTGGATAATTTCAATAATTTGAATTTTTCAGATGATTAACTATCGAATGAGATTAAACCAAATATTGGGGAATCCGTCTGTCATCGTCCGCTGCAATGATCTGGGGCCATTTATGGATCTGTGTAGTGTGGAAGAGTTGAAGACGTATTTCCAATTAATTGTTGACAATATCTATGGATTTCCGTCATATCCTGGCTGGGGAATTCGGCGCCTTACGCGTAGCGCACAGCCAAAGGAGACTGAGGCTATCTTAAAATTTTTAGGTGCCGAAGGTCCGTTGTTCAAAGCTATTTGTAGACTTATGACCGATCGCACCTTTCGCCTGGAATTTCCTGTCTCTTCCCTTCCGGTAAATATACAAATAAAGTTAATGCATACATTAAAATAAATAATGATCGAAATCATAGTCTTTAAATTCTGGACCTTTAAGTATTAATTAGTAGAATGATCATGATTATGCTTCGTGAGTTGACTTTGATTTTGATTTTTAGTCTGTTTTGGATCAAAGGATAACTCGATTGGATATACCTGAATTTTTTACCAAGAAAGTCCAACTAGTTTACGATTCATTTGGTCAGGTTGCCGCTGCCAGGAATATTTTTTTAAGTAATAATAATTTATTATCTTATTTAATCTTACTTACTTTCTTAACTTGCATCAGTATCGTTTGAATTGATAATTTAATAAGTTATAAATAATAATTCTAGTGGAACGCTTGTTTCAGTTAAATCAGTTTAAAACGCATGTACTATGCATTTTCAGATCCTTTCGAGTATTACTTCTTCATGTTTGCCTATGCTAATTTGGGAATCGGAGCGAATCAAAATTATCTGATGGGTTGGGGCTCGTTGAATGATACGCTGTACACGAACTTACTGGACGACTACAACAATTATTTCTTCCCTTGTGATGGACGAGGAGTGCCTCCTATTAGCACCGGTCAAGGCCGTCCTCAGACTGAATCCACTTTTAATACCGAACCTGTCATTCAAAAGTAATTCTTGGATTACATAGGTTTCTTAATAATTATATTCTTCATAATAATATATTTTTCTGTATTTAATAATATACTTTGAATTTTTGTTATTATATCTTTTGAAATGTTAGCAACCGCAGCAGTATTACAACTCCTACGCGTCACGAAACACCACATCCGACACTGTTCAAAGCATCGGTTTTTCAAGAAAGTGCCACGGTTGCTGCTGCCGCTGCACGAGATACAACGTTCTCCCCGTTGACTTACTCGTATCTTGATTTGTGGCGAAGTGAAACGATGTTAAACATTTTCATGGAACTTTGGATGAGTGTCGACTGCAACGATACGGTATCTTCGTTCTTCGTACGTCTGTTTGCACTCCCTTTGAAATCTTTGCAATGCAATTTTATTTTGATGGCCTTCATTATTTGCCTTTTAGCTTTTTCGTAATTTCCTCTTCTTCTCGTGTCTGAGAAACCGTTCTATATTTATTGATCTGTAATTCATGTTATCATTTTCCAGCAATCAAGTCTTCCCAGCGTGGATGTAGTCAAGTCTGTCCGGATCATTGTTAGACACCAGCACTTCTTTGCCAACTGTCTGAATCATCAGGCGCTTCATCCCATGGAAGGTTTAAAACGGTGTGTTGTCGATTCAATTTATTTAATGGGACTAAATCATAATGTCAACAATAACATAATGTTAACAATTTACTTTTAGGGACGATTTTATTTCTAGTTGTTATCATTTACTTATTTTAAAATAATGATGTAGTATTTTGTATTTGTATTTACAGAACGTTACTGCCTGCGTACCAAAAAAAGTTGTACGTTTTTCTTCGTCATCTTTTCAACCGTTGGCCTTTGGACAATACTTTTCGTATTGTCTATGAAACTTGGCTGAGTTATATTCAGCCGTGGCGATATGCAAAGATGGATCGGTTCAGGTACCTACCATTTACTGACCTTTTTTAAAATATTCACATTATCTGAACATAGTTCGCAATGAATGCAAACTATCTGCTTATTAAGCGTAGTTTAATTTCTCAAAATGTATGTTATGATTTTTAGGCAATTTCGAGATAAGGAAGTAACTCAGATTGAACCGGTTTGGTTTGGATTTCTGGTCGACAATATTTTGTTCTACACTGTTTTGTTCCAACAAATGTTACCACGCTATTTAAGAGCTGACTTAACTTCTTCTAAGAACGCACTCATGTTGTTTCGAGCTTCGAAGGTTTTCACTGCACAGGATAATATGAAGACTGTGTTGATGGAGATTGAGCAAATGGTTGTGAGGTATATTCAAAATCCAGAGGACCATCCTATCAGTGGAGGTTATCATGGGTCATCGTATCACGGAGGAAATCTCATTCCTGACTCGTGTAATTTTATGGAGTATTGCACTCCTAGTCGGTTGGCTAATATTAAACAAATGCTGGTGGAGCTAGAACCACCAGGATTCGTTTACAAAGCATTATTTTCCGGGGATACGAAAAACCTTGTAAGTCATTGTCTAAAAAACAGAATCGAGTATAATGTATTTATTTTACATAGTAGTAGTTTCTTACTAACCTATGCATGTATACTTTATGTAGGTCAAAAGTTTGGTATTAGCAATTAATCAGGCTATTCAAGCAGTGGACGAAACTGCCGAAGTTGCTCCCGAACCGACAAAAACATCAAATTCCATTTTAAAGCTTTTAGGCGGAGCCGATTCATCGTGGTCTCTGGGAAGGGGAGACGTGAATATTCCTGCCTCGGAAAAGACTAAAATTGCGCAGTTACTGGATTACTCTAAACAGCAGCTTGTTTTTCTTTTTGATGTGAGAATGAGAGTATTGAGAATTTTTAATATATTTGCTACAGATTTAGTGTCTATTAGGATGAATTAATTTCACTAGTTTTAATTCTTATTGCTGCTTGGTTTTCAGCTTCATAATATGGAAATAATACAGTCACAAAATAATTTAAATGAGTCGTCTGGACAATGGGATGGATACTCGAATGGCTCTTTTGTACATCAAGACGACTCAGTACATCACACCCCTGGAAAATTTTCAACGTCCATTGCGTCCTCGCTCACACCCAAAGGCACATACACTGAGTCAATGCTGACGCCAAGGGGTAATCCAGATCTGGTCCACATTCGTAATAATGAAGTGGGATGGGTAGTTCGACTTCTCATCCTCTTGTCCGGACAACTGAATCGTCGTGTAAGTGGAATTGATTTTGTAGACTTTCGAGGACTTCGAATTCTGTTTTAGGCCTTTTTATGAACATCGTAGAAATATTCAATGTTTTGACTTATAATTACTAATTACTAATTTGCTTTTGAAACTTTCAGTTTATGGGCATAGTCCAAAATTACTATTACGAGTCGAGTTGGAAAGGGAGATTAGCCAGAGCTACCTTATCGCCGCCGATGTTGTACCACGTCATCGAGAAAGTAGCACCTGGTCGCCAAATCAAGAACGTTCGGTATCTTCCTCCCAGAATTAATCTTCGACCTCTAGGATCATTCCTCTATGTATTTTTATTCTCTTTCTTACTGATTCTGTCCTATATTTATGATTTCAGTCCATTTTGGATCCTCTTTTTTGGCTTTATTTGTTTCTCAGCCAAAGTTGGCATTTGTGCATTATTGGAGAAACATGACACTTTAGACCATCTGATTACCAAATTTAGTCCGTATATCTTCAACGAAAATGAAGATATTGATAGCGACTGAAAGAATTCATTTATTTTTCATTTTTGTCGGGTTTGCCATTCATTTGATATAATTAAATACTTGAGGAACAAAAGATACAATATACCTAAGTTGTTTCAAATTAAAGTACTACCACTGGACGAGCCAAGTCAAGAGAGTAATAAATTAATTATGAGTACTTAGGATGTGAATATGTCAATGCTATTAATTGAAAATTACAACTAACTTTTTTGCCAATTTTTAAGACGTGGATACACTACAAACGAATAATTATATTGTGCTTTATATTATTACTACGTATTATATGCTACTATCGTATGTTTTGTATTCTGTTATCCTAAGCGTTTGAAAAGTTTTATTCGTTTTACGAGATTTGGAATGCACCCAAAATTACTAATGTTAGTATAAGCTACCTACCTACCAACCAAATATAAATATAATTAATAATAATGAAATGTGTATTTTATTTAAAATTGTAATGCAACTAAACTACCTAGTATAATAATATCTACATATAAAAAGTAAGCGTTTGAAGCAAGTTTTTCATCGTGGTTTTTTAATATTTGAAGGGAGAAATGGAATTAGGTATGATATGAGATGACTGAATATCGTATGATTTGCGTCGATGCAGGAGTAGATAGTTCGTTATTAGTGCTACGTTCTAATATACTGTTAATCGAGCTCTGTCAGTAGTTAACGTTATAACTTTAACTGAACTGAAAGATTGGTTCGTCAACTAGTAAGATGTACCGAACAACATACGATTACTTGGTTTTCCTGTCTCAGAAGAAAGTGCCTCATCACATTAACTACATTGGCTTAAAAGCGGCTATGTAATTACACTATTTCAGGTATTTATGAATCTTTTACTGAAAGCCTGTTCTTTGTAACTAAACTATCTTACTGGTGTTCTTCTTGACCAATAAACTATTATTATTAGTAAAGAACTGATAGTCAGAAGTTCTAATTTAGTAGAAACTATGTAACTACCTATTCTTTTATAAGAGTAATGTTATTTAAGCGTTTGAAAATGAAAGAACTTAGTACTCATCACTGTGAAAAGGTGCGGAATGTGGGAGGGCACAAGGATTTTATGTTAGCGGTATACCCGATGCTTTACGATTTAAAATTCTACAATATTCCTTCAATACTTACACCCTCGGTGGCATCGACATTAGAGCTGAATTAGAAAAGTGAATGCGTAAACATACTAAAGAGACGTACGATGCTACTGGCTTCAATTTATTATTATTATTCAAGGTTGATGGACCTTGACTATTATTCTTCAATTTTTTTAAATTTTGCATCTATAACAGAAAACAGACTATGATCGTCTGAATAGGTAATTGCGGTGGACTGTTTACGAGAGCCCTTCGTAAACAGTCCACTGCAATTACCTATTCAATTATCATAGTCTGGTTGGAGTATGACAATGTAGAGTTATTGGGTATACTGTTATTGTGATTGTGATCTCTGGATTCAAAGTAAGATCAAAATCCTCCAGTTTGTAAGTTGGCATAACACATTGTCTTAATTCTTAATTAACTGTTTAATCACTATATTACTAATGTTAAAGCTAACAAAATATTTAACCATTTAATATACCTAATTGTAATTACATGAGTCATGTTGCTTGAGTAAAACGAGCAAGGCTAATAAGACTGGATTCTCCGCATTGGTGTATTGCGATGCCTCTCTTTCACTTTCATTCATTCATATACTACTAGTTGACTAGTAACTTAAAATTCACATATTTTGGTGTCTGGTTTTTTTAAACGGACTTATCATTGTCAGTACAGACCAGTAGACAATCGGGGGAATAGCTTAGTCATCCAAATAAAGAAATTTATAATCAAACACAGTGCTAAAAATCCCCAAAACAAAAAAAATCCAGCGAATGATTTCTAGCTATATACTTAATTTACACAAAAACATATTCTTCAACGTCGAAATTCAGTTCGTGAAACACTTTTACAGTTTTTCCCGATTTTTTTAATGATGATTGGTGCGCCATTTAACGCGTAGTTTAAATTTTCCTGAAGTTCAAAATGCTGAACAAAGTTGTTTTTCTCAAAAGTCTCAACTGATTTTGAAAAGTAAAGTGTCATTCTAATGGGAAAGACGAACATAATGTACAAAAATGTATTTATGGTCGGCTTTAACTTTAAATAGTTTTAAAACTTGTAAAAAACGGTTTCTTATGTATTAATCAACGAATTGGATTGCAATTGAGGCTTCCAAGATAAATATTTTCTATGCTGTATTAAAAAACATATCAAAATATAGGAATAGATTGTTATCAACAAGTTTCTTGTAAAAAATATATAACATGCGTTTCCGTCCGTTAATGTGGCAAATAATGGCCAAACTGTAAAACGCGCGTATGAGTTTATCTGTTGATTTTAGTGTCCTGCCTGGAGGGACCCGGTTAATGGTCAGTATTTATAGTAAGGCCATATTTAATACGTTACTCTATGGGTGTTTTTGCTACAACGATTTCTATCAGAAATTAACGGAAACCCTCTGAACGGTATTTTTTCTGTATATTATAGTGTGTGTACAAACAGATGTATACACAGGCACAAGTACGTTTACCTTACATGCATTTTGTAATTTTGCAGTCATAATTATTACAGATACAGGCATTCAATTAAGCATTAATTAGGTAATACAAACTTACACACGTTGCATGGCGTCATCAATTGGCCAAAGGACACAAATATTTATAAAATCTTGTTTGAGCAAACTATAATTTGAAACTTTATTAAATTCTAAAAAGCATTTTTTTGCAGAATAAAATGTTTGATGGGTCATATCAGAGACGAACTTGTGAGACGCTGTTTCTTTTTCTGACTTTTTACACTTTAAAATTAGCCTCTCTTTGCCTAAATGTGTGTTTTCATTTTTCTTTACTACGTTTATGTCAGCCTGGCGAGCCTAGTGCAGATATTCACCCCCTACAAATGTAGAATGTAGTGTATTGACTATTGACTATTGACCACACGTGATATAATTATATGGGATTATCGCCGAGACTGATATAGTGCAAGGCACTGCAAGGTATGTATCGTGAGTTAAGAGGCAAAGTGGCGCATAATCAATATTTTATATATTGGTTCTGCGCCACTTTGCCTCTTAACTCACGGTATGTAGAAATCAAAAGTCACTTTTACGTTTATGTACTTTTCCACCATATCTGCCCAAATATAATAGTGTCTTTTGAATTTTGACGGGAGATTCATATGTAACGGTAGGCTGCTAATTTTTTTTACGAAAATATATTATGTAGGTATGTACCTAGGATTGGCTAAAAATCAAAACTACAAAGTTCATCGACCGTTGTAAAACTCACAATTTAAAAGTTCGGGAAAAACGTCTGCATTAAAATGGTTATTTCACGATTTGGTATTTAGCTTTATTTCGAGAATAAAAATTATTTCGTTTCCTTATTTCCTTCAGTTGCAAAAAAATTCTCTTTCCTTCGGATTTTGGCTTGATTTGGAGTTAATAGACTGGCAGAAGCCGGGCTTTTTAGACACAGGTTGCGGTACGCAACAAAAAAAAGTTAAATACGGTAAGCCAAGAAATGCGTAGGCAAGACCAGACGACGCTAGAAAAGCAAGTAAACTTACATATGTAAGTACGTCAAAAAATGAAAATACTGCGGATTATGAATAGGTATTAACAAAAATGTTAGCTTTATTTTTACTATCTGCAAAATTTTACGATGTTTGATTCAAAATAAAATAATTGCAAAGTATTTTATTTGAAGAATCATTTATAAATGAAGAAACCTTTACTTACATACTTTACAAAATCAATTTGGTGTGTATACCCAAAAATTCAGTTCGTAAAATCGTAAATTACAAAATGCTTGCAAATCTACAATTTACAAAGTGCATCGCATTTGCAGCGCCTGGGGTGTATGTACTTCTCTAGTAAAACTTTCTGTCGCTAAAAATTTTGAAAGTTAATGTAGATTTGTATTAAGTACTTACGTATTCCAAAAGTTCGATTTGTGTGGCGCCATTCTTTATGAGAAATAAGTATACCGTTGTGTGTTGTATTTTGTATTGTATCATTTCATGTATTTGTGTGAAAGTATGAATCAAATTCTATTTTCTAGCCCACGAAGGGGAGTAAAAATTCAAACAAGTCCACACTTTAAAAAAGCAGAAGTTATGTAATTACTAATTACACATTATATAGGAGCGAGAGATATTTGGACATGAGGCTGCTTTATCTATACTTGTGAGCATTGAAAACGAGTAATTACCTACTAGGGTTCCACGTTCCACCATGACTCATGACAGCCTCAAACTGTTGCATGGCATGCATTTTAATTTCTTGTTGCTTTATTTGACATGCATTAATTGACGCATTGTACATACATAGAGTGAGGATACCCCAGAGTACTCCACATTGTGGATTACGCACGGAAGTTTGCGTCAGCTGTTAGGTAAGTTTGGTGGTGGTAATGACGGGATATGCATTTGAATTTGAGGCATGTGTTCGAGGAAGTTGCCCAAAAACAAAAACTCCAAAACCCACAGCGAAATCTCGAAAGTGAAGACAAAGGTACGTAATAATAATATGCAGGACTTGGGCGCGGAAAAGTGAAGTGGATGCAAGTGTGACAGAAGAGTGAAGTTGACAAGGGCAAGACAAACACGAACAAGTAACGACGTGCGTGTGGTCGTGTTCAGTTCATTGTTCAGTACTTGCAATCACAATCAGTGCTTGCTGTAGGCATTCTTCCGTCTTGTCTTCCGTTGTTCCGGGCCAAGTCCTCGTATTTCCAGTTTCCAGGATTCCAGTATTCCAGTCTCATTCCTTCTTTCGTGCACGTTTAACATTTATTTACTGTTTTAGACTACGAGTACGAGTATGCCATGCCCATCGGAATTCTTCCTTGTTTCCAGTACAGTGCGGGAGACGAGAAATCTCCGATCTCAATCCCACCACCCTCAACCTCAACCTCAACGATCGCAAATCTTGGGTTCAACTTGAACTTGACCCACATAATTCAATTTCAGTACTTGCTATTCCGTAATTGCTTCATTATTCCAGTCAGGCAGTAAATTCTGGGTATGAATGAGCCCAAAATCACGAACTAACGAATAATGTTCATACGTACAAGATATAATTACAGTATGTAATTAATAACTTTCAACTTCCTTACTTTTTACAGATTTCAGTTACATATGTACGTGTGTTCTAAACTTATATCATTTGTGTAATCTTGTGAATTTTTGGTACTCATTTGGCAGTGCTAATTTACACTGAATGCAAATCCAGCAGGAGAAATAATAAATATAGTGACGAAAAGTGCAGCACTGGTGAATGGTAGTATCATTAATTATAAAAATAACTTTCAACTATTTTGGCGTATAAATATGTATATACCTGGTATATGCAAGCACATTCAGTAGGTAGTAAGTTATACAAATGTAATCATCAAATGTCAAAGTGTATCGGAATTTTGGATTGTGTCTTTAAATTAAAGGAAAGCTTGTGTTAAACTTTGACTTTATCTCCAATCTGTGGTATAGAAAAAAAACAGTGTTTTGAATTTCAAGACCAACGTTGAACGTTGCACATTTAGCATTCAGAGAATTGGTGATTGGACATTAAATGCAAGGAAGAAAGAAAGAAAGAAATCAATGACTAACACCAACGCCAGACCAATGTTAGTCATTAGTTAAGGCTAATGACTAAGGAAAAAAGAAGTAAGTTGAGTCTAAGTACGTAACTAACAAGTAGCATTAATGACTAACAACATAATAAATATTTAGCTATTAGCATTTGACTGCGAACTTTTAGTGTATCCTCACGGCTGCATGCTTTCCTCTTCATTTCCATTTCTTACTGTACATATTTGGCATTTGGCCTGCTTTGGTTTTGCATTGTTTTAGCATTGAATATCATGACACGTGTTATGCAATATGTTTCATTATTTATGCGTAGCATAATTAATATGTGTGCATAGTATTATGTAGTATTCAAGTATTTTAGTACCAGTAGTCATAGGTTTGACGTTAAATTATTAGTTGATTCGCTGTATGATTCTATGTTAAAGTTGAAGTCATTTGAAAGTATGTAACTAAACTACCTACTTGCGAAATGCTGGAACGGACTGACTGAAAAGTCGTCGAATTTAATTGAATTTTTTGAGGAATTACCTACTCGTTGACAAAGTCGTCAGCCGTCATGTTGTGACGTTGAAAGTATTAAGACTTGATATAATCAAAAGTTTATTAAATGCCACAGTAAGTCTGGATCCGGGTATTTAATGTACTTGTTGATGGCGCGCTAAAATCGTCACAAGTCACAACTTCTAATTCATTGTGCAAACAAGCTAAGAGTGTAATTCGTAGTTTGTCATAATTTATTTTGAAAACTGATCACTAGCCACAGCCACAGTTACTGGAATTTTAGAGTTGGAGTGAATGAATAATAAGCACTTGTTTCAATTGATGCTGCAAATCAACTTCCGGTTTAGGTAGTTTGCGTATGTATCTCAGCTTCGCCATTTGTTATTCGTTTTTTGTTCTTTTTTGTTGGGATGTATATTTGTAGTAGTGTTGAAATTAGCTGAAGTGATTTTTACATAAGGTGGCCAAGCACGTGGGAAGCAAATGCCAGAAAAAATCTGCAATTGTTTGAAACATGTTGAACGTGTTGTATCAAGTTTTGTTTTATTTTTGTCGACTTTAATAGTTAACTATTCCCTGTGTGTGAATTTTATTAGAGCATTGAATTTCAAGCGTGTGATCAGAAGCTGTCTTAAACTTGTGCAACTCACACTTCTTGATTGAGACTTAATTTACTATCTGTGCGGTGTTGTGTTGTGAGATTGTAAAGTGATTTTAGATAATTTAAAGTGTTTTGATTGAGCACAAATTGATTTTTTTGAAATTGTGCCTGCCAACCTCCAGTCCGTGGCGAGCGAACAAAAGCAATTACATAATTATTTGGAACGGAATTACATAACTTACTTAGAGTCAGGTAGCCGTGATTACAAGTAACAGTTACAAATACTTTCAAACGCACTTTTTTCAACATAAAACCATTCTAATTTTGGAATGGAGATACATAATTATACATATATCCTTCTTCATGATACATCCTTTCATTACTTATTCTTTAGAAATTAAAAGAAAATGTGAGCTATGTGATGTCACTATGTAGAAATGGACGTTTTATCGTTGGTCGTTATAACAAGAGTTCCCTGTACATAGGAGAAGTAGAATGTAGTGACAAGGAAAGGCAGTAAAGATCAAGTCATGTAACAGGTTTGACTGGTTAAAAAATAAATATTTTCAGTTAACAATTGTCACACACCCTTTATTTTGCGGTTGCGACAGACATCAAACTTAAAATTGCTTTGTCATGTTTTTTTTTATATTTGAGTAACTTAATTAATGGAACAGGTAAACAGTTGACATTATAGAATCACTTAAGATAGGGAATTCAGTTTCCTCCTTGAGCTTTTGTACACAGTTGCAATTATGTAAAGGGCATGATTCAAGAGATTTTCTTCTTTTTCTCTCTGTTTTTATTACAGGCCCTTGATTTCATTACCATTGCCAATGTAATTGTATTATTATTGACACTTGATGATTTAAAAACTACGATGTGATGTGTATATATAATTATTTAATATGTACACAGTAGAAAGCAATCTTTTGCTTTCGTAGAAGTTGTCGAAATGGAAACCGCAGCACAACTTGACTTTCGGAAACTGATTGGGTACTTTGCCGAATTTTACTCTGCATTCCTGAGGAATGTAGCAATAATATGTAATTATATAATTATGTGACAAGTTGAAATTAACACCTTTCCATTCCAATTCCTTCATACACATACCTACTCCCTAATATCTGGCTTTACTATCATTATACAATTTTGTTTGGTTGTGGTTTGTCTGTATTAATTATTTCCTGCCGATGCGATAGGATAGTTCCAATTTCAAGTTATTTCTATAGTCAAGGTACCTAAGGACAGCTTATTTTTTGTGTTAGTTAATTTCAAGAAAACTTATCCAATTATATTATTCATATCTTTGAAAAAGGGTTATTAAAGTCTGCCGACCACAAAGCATTTGCTTAAAGTAAAGCTGTGAGAAAACTAAACGCACGTTACGCTTTTCTTCGCGAGATTACTACGGTATGCAGTATGTACCTCCCTACCTACCTAATAATGCCTAATATGTAGGTGTAGGTAGGTTCTACCACCAGTCGCTTTCCATTAGCTTAGGTACACCTTGCACTCTGTAATTTGTACTACGGTAGTTTTTTTGGTTGTCACCTGTCAATTTTATCGAGTGCACTTTTTGTTCTTACCCTAAGAAGTGCAGATGCTGACGGAGGTCTAAAATTATGAGGTTAGAATTATTGAAAATCGAATCGAAAGTTTCCTCTTACGATTAGTCTTCGAGGCTTTGACTTTACTCGTGTTAATCTATTAATTCACAATTTTTATCTTTTCATAGGAATAATCGCAGTTAGACGCAACGTAGACACAGGTATACCTGTACCTTCGTTACTAGTGCAGTAGGTACTATTAGTGATTCCAATATGCTATTGTATACAATGCATACTTATATAGAAGTTTCATATAATTATACATTTGATTGTGATTATTAATCAATTTCGTATTTGTTGAACGTATGCACGTACATAGCGTGCAAATTGTTATTTTTTTCGCATAATAATAGCTCCTGAGCTTATTTATTACACGCAATTTTGCTCGAATCCAATGCCTTCAACCAGTTTTTACTGATTGAGATTTGTATTTATTGGAAGCATTTATTGGAATTAATTCAATGGATATATTTTTCTGGTTTATTGTGACTACTTGTTATTGTTTTTATTATGGTATGGTATATTTCCTTATTACCTGTATGTGTAATAATGAGTAGTTTTGACTCGGTAGATCTATACTTCACTCTTGAGATTCAAACAAAAAACAAACTGCCGAGTAGATATGAGGAGAGTCATTATCCACCCGCAGATTCACCTCTTTAGTTAGTTTAAAGTCACGATGCAACATACCAACTTAATATGTTAGAAGATCTCAATTATGAGGATGCATGCGATGCGGTGTGGTGTAGGTACGTATTTCTTGTTTAACGTTTGACATGGTTCGTGTTTCATTCAGAGTAGGTTTCCAATGATTATCATGATTAGTTTCACTTGTGGAGATTTATTGTTTTGTTTTCGGAGAAGCAGTGTGAAAACAGTTAGATGATGATAATATATTTACCTACTACCTACTCACTACTTACTACAGCTGCATTTAGTCTACAATCCGTCGCTGTTTTAATTATCTAATATTCAAGTGCACTCGCAGTTACCAAATAAGAGAGCAGGAGAATTAAATCCACATAAGGTGAAAAAACAGCTGGTGTATTTTTATGATATTCTAAGCTTTTGGTCTAATCGTAAAGCTGAGACAGAGACAAGTGTAGCTTTATTTATTAACTTATCGATTCCAAGTCCAAGACTAAGACTTATAAGAGGTTGTACTTGTACATAATTTAGCCAAGATTAGCTATCGTTCATTTTGACCTTCATATAATGTCTGTATGAAATCTGCCTACAATAGTGAATGCTATTCTGATTATCATATTATGTACGTGGTTGCACTCAAAATTCAAATACTAAAATACTTTGTAATGTGCATTTTGTCATCACACTATATTCTTATATTTTTTTATCATTCGCAAAAAGGTTTTTCGCTTATTTAATTATTTAAAAATAATAGTGTCTATAATACTGCATGTCAAGTTTAGTTTAGTTGACGGCGACAGGACAGCAACAGGCAACAGTGGTTGTGTAAACAGAAATAATGCGTCTTACTTTTCAATAAACTAGATAGGTATTAGTTATGCTCACGCAAGATGTTACGCTAAGCTACTTACATGCTAGAATAATTTTATTTATAAGCAGTCATTCAAAAATAGGTCAGCCCTACATATAGTAGTTAATAAGTTGTATAATTAACAATTATGCATTTTTAGTATCTTTACAGTGCGATGTGATTAAAAGCGTTCCACCATTTTGCCAAAAAATTTTGCGTATTGTAAATTGGATCTGGCAAAGCATTCCACCGCTTATTGTCAGAATCCCTTCACTTTGCCAGTAAGTATATGGCTTTCCGTACTCCCTTGCGTGACTTCGTAACCAAATACCGTGCCACTGATAAATTATTCAGTGATCCGACATTTATTGAATAATTTCTTTATGGCAGATTTTGAAACTTCGAGCGGTAAATTTAAGAATTCGTTTTCTGGACACAGCATGGAATATAAATTATAAATTGTAATTTGGCAAATGCCACGTTTTTTAAAAAATGCGCCTTTTCCGTGCAAATCTTAAAGAAGGCGATGTATTTTAAAAAATCCTTTGTGGTCTATGTCTAGTTACGCTACTGCCTTCTGACTGACGCTTTTCTAAACCTGTACATACTTACAGACACATTTCATACTAACCAAAGCTTAAACATACTTACATACCTGAGTAGCACTCGAAATTTTAAATGAACTAACTGCCTCCTCCAATTGTCTGTGGCCTCACCTAGAATAGAAATTGAGGGAAGCATAGGTAATAATAATAATCTACCTTTACTTTATCTGCTAGTGCAAGCCGGACTTGGTTAACTAATTTGACTGGCATCTTGAATGATCTCATCTGGTCCTCAACTCTCACCCAAAGATCTTGAGCGGAAAATCTCCTTATGTATTATGACGTCAGTTGTTTTGGTGAGTAAAAATAGCTTTCTGTTTATTATTTTTAGGTTAGGGATGTTGTACCAAGGGTTGATTGGTTGATGAAATGCTCAAGAACTTGAGCTACGTCTTGTACTACCATTATCAATTATCACCACCATGTATTTTCAAGTATAGAATTAGAATAATGAAGATCATTGATACTTGTGAATGAGGATGCCTCTATGAGGATGAGGATTAGACTCTATCTGGTGCAGTAATGGCTAATGGCAATATCGTCTACATGATACTCATGGCACACCAATTCACGCTCTTATTACACTAACCACATTCATCTTGGGTTTGTATGAAAAAAGTCACTTTTACTCTCAAAAGTTAGTCTGTAATTAGCAGTGTATAATTATAAGTACATAATAATTATATTATTATATATTATTTATTTTTAATGCAGTGTAGCTATTTAGTTGCTATTTAGTTTTTCCAACCTGCGTATGTATCCGATCGTGGCTGGGATTAGGGAACTATTTGAGTTTAATAATCGTTTCCCTTTCCTCGTCTCATTTGCATCCAACATTTACATAGCGTTGAAATAATTCATGATAAAACGCATTTGATTAATGTAATAATTGTCATTAAGTAAATGAGGATTTTAGAACAAATTGAAATTGATACTTGACGTCTTTCATGAGGACGTGAAGCACCAGTGCAAAACATAAAATAGCAATGTATTACAATGGTGTTGTTTTGAAATAAAAAATTAAAAGTACCTACATACATACATAGTTGTGCCTGGAGGTTGAGGTTTTACGATGATTTTGTCCTCCTAGTCTGGCATAGGTCACTTGAGTACTTTTGTGCATTTAAAGTGATAAATGTGAGTAAAGGAAATTACTTGTCAGCTACAACCACTAATCTTTATTAGGTAAATTATGTATGTGCACAAGTACATACACTGGTAATTATCATTATCATTTTGATTTAGTTAGCTCTCCATTCCCAAATCCATTCCACTTCGGTCGTATGCTGCTCACAGCTTAGACGAACATCAACTGTCTTGTCTTTCTAAAATATTTAAATAAATCATGTGGGTCGTCATTTCGTCATTAGGATATCGTACAAGTACAATTAAACTAGCATTCACCATTTCATTCTGATTTCAATCATTTGTACCCAGGGGCGGTTCTAGGGGTTATGCAAAGCTGGTGCTCGCCTGTAGGGGATTTCGAAAATATTTTAAGATAGTTTTTATCGGAGCGCTTTTTATGATTCTGACGACACTAGCAGGGGTACCTGGGGAATGAATTTTGGGGCGCTATGTAACTTTAACACGAATATTTTCTAATTAACTCTTTTTCAAATTACTTAATTTTTCCATTTACACTTTTTGAAAAGGTCAATTTTTTCAAATTAATGTTTTTTCGAAAGGGCTCAATTTTTCAAATAATTGTTTTTTGAACTGGCTGAATTTTTCATACTAAAACTTTTTTGAAAAAGCCAATCTTTTCAAATTAATGCTTTTTGAAAAAGTCAATATTTTCAAATTAATGCTTTTTTGAAAAAGTCAATATTTTCATATTAATGCTGTTTTGAAAAGGTCAAATTTTTAAAATTTGCCTTTATTGTAAGGGCTCAATTTTTCAAACTAACCCTTTTTTGAAAAGGTCAAATTTTACAAATTTATCGTTTTTTAAAGGGCTCAATTTTTCAAATTAACCTTTTTTAAATTAACGTTTTCTGAAAGGGCTTGACTTTTGCTTAAAGTCCGCTAGGATCGCCCCTGTTTGTCCGTACTAGTACTTGCGCTTGTGGTCGTCATCGTGCAGTACTCTTGCCTCTTGCTCTTGAAGTCGAAGTAAAAAAAAGAGAAGGTTGAGAATTGAGAAGGTGTAATTAGTTTTGGGTTACATTTTGTTGATTTTGTTTTTACATTTTGTATGAATTGAAATCAAGTGAAAGAATTGTAATAGTAGTGTCGTGTGTTGGATGAGTGATTCAAAAGATGCTTCGTAGTTAGCAGTTTGTCTTTTTCTTTTCATTAACCTCCGCACACGCAATCGTCTGTGTGCTTCATTTACAGCAAGTAGGTAAACTACCTTGAGAAGTAATTATCATGTGCGATGAGTCGATTTGAAAACACTAAAGAGGTGAAAATGCAAAATTGCATACGTGGCAAGATCGAACCGAGTCCAGGGGTCAGAGGTGTTGGCAGTGATAATTATATCTTTCTAATGATTTATTATAGAGTTTAATTGAATTTTATCTTTTATTTATCACTTGCATTCTGTGGTCGTCTTCGTCTTCATTTCTGCAGAATGAAAACGAGAGATGCGTGCAGATAGTGATGATGAACGAGGAGTTGCACATCAAATTAAAAGAAGGAAAAAGGTTTGAAAACCTAAAGCAGGGATGATGCAAGTATGGGAAATGGGAAGTCGAAAGCGTGTATCTCATAGCAAAGCATTGCTTCCTCTTTGTTTCGTTCGTATCTGTGTGCGTGTTTAACTAGGTTCCAAAATATTTTTTATTAATCATCTTCTGCTGACTATAACTACGCACTCGATCACTAAATAGAATGTCATCCAGAGGCTTGACTTTAGTCTTTAGTCTTTAAGTAATGGGATGTGCATGTTTCACTGTGTAAGTTAAGTATGCACAGTATGCAAAGTGTTTGCTTGTTATTACACATTTATTTTAATGGTTATTTGAATTTCATTTAAAAACCAGGTGTAAGTTGTACTCGTAAGTAGTTTATATGTACTTGTTTAAGTTGAAGTCCAAGTTGAATACAGAGTGGAATTGTAGAGATTTAATTTACTTTCAATAATTGCCACTTGTGTAAATTAAATAACTCGTTGTTAATCAGCTCAGCAGGGTCTAAACCAATTTTGTGGACAGGTATCCTGGCTGTTGATTTGAATATGCATCGCGTTGATGCACAGTATGCATTATGTGTGCGTGCTAGCATTACCATCACCATCATTTCTTGGTTTCTTTTTGCATGGTTATGGTATGGTTAGAATTCCTTTCCTTTCCTTTCCGAAGTTTCTCTCTGCATTTGTGAATTGAAATTGAAAATGAAATTTGAATTAAATTGAATTAAATTGGCCCAAGACCATACTCTACTGTATGTAGTGAGTGAGAAGACCATTTATTTTATTCATGAAAATTAAATGGTGTTTTGGACAATTTGCTTCTGCTACTAGATAATGATAAGGACAAGGATAACGATGCGGATAACGATCATCTACATCTGTATTCATGAATTTATATACGTTGAAGATTCATGATCTGAAACTGCTCCTGTGACTGTTGGAATAAGAATGGCGATTAAAATTACAATAGGGCAAGAAAGAGGATTAAATGATGACTTTGGCTTTGGAATCAGCTTTGGGTTTAACTTGACTGGTGCTAGTTGAGCGTGTTAAGTCTTGAATCACGTGTAGTTTATGAGTCGTTTTTTGATTTGACTTTAGTGGATCTCGACACAGTAGGTGGGATCGGGATGGTTGCTCCAAGATTCCTCAGTATTCCTTCCTGGCCCTTCGTTATTACTGCAGATTTTGAATGTGCGCTTGAGTAAAATCTCAAATCTCATTCCATCTTCATTCTCCATTCATAATTAGTAAAGCGCATCTATCTGTCAAGAACATCAGAGGATGAAGATGAACATCCGTAGTTTGGAATCTCTCCTTCTTTATAATATCATTCCGCGTTGCACAACCACAACCCCATGCTTGAGAAAATCATGTGATAAGTTAACACAACTTGTACTTCTCAAGGTCTTTCGTATTATTTTTCTATTGTCGGCAAATGCTGTAACTATTTTCAAAAATGTTGTACGTTTCAAAAAGAATGACGGCTGAAAGAGCCGTCTAAAGCGAAATTCTCAAGTCAACACTCTCCACCGCATTTTCTCCATTGCAATATAATATCTGGTTGTGGACATTTCCTCGTGGAAATAAAATACGAATACATCGTTTGAAACTGAAATTAGTCAGTTGCTTTGAATTCCTTAATTGCTTAATGCTACTTTGAATTACAGGTTTCAAAATGTGCTCACGGTATGTTTAATACTTAATTTGACTCGGGATATGACAGGGTGGTTTTATATGTTCATAACTTATTTTGTCGCTATGACCTTTTGGTTGTGTGGCTGTGACTCACTCAGCTCAAAAGAGTGTGCGCAGAAGAGTGCGGGTCAAAAGAAATTAGTCAAAAGAGTGCGGGGTCAGGCGAGTGCGGTCAGGAAGGTATGAGGCGTTAGGCTAACAGTGAGAAGCGGTGGACAGGGGCAGATCCGGAAAAGTTCATGGAGGGGGCTAATACAAAAAACCTCATTACTTTTTTTTTTTATTTTTTGAAAAAGTTGACCTATTTTTGTATAAATTTAAACGAATTACACCTTCATTTTTTTAAATTTAAAAAAATTGCACCTGTTTTTTGTAAATTTAAAAAAAGTGCACCCGTTTTTATGTAAATTTAAAAAAAGTGCACCCGTTTTTGTGTAAATGTAAAAAACCTGCTCCTGCTTTTGTGTAAATTTCAAAAAAACGAATTATATCTAGTGTAAATGCAAAAAGCTCTACACATAATTTCATCTTCATGGAGAGGACTACATCACCTTCGCCCCCCCCCTCTCGATCCGCGCCTTGCGGTTAAAAGAAACTGGAATGTGCAGGCAAAAGAGTGCAAGGCCTCGCTGCTGTACACTACACGATTGTTGACTTCATTGGTTCCACACTCTTTTGATCTTACTCCTTTGATCCGAACTATTTTGGATACGCTATTTTGATCCACACTCTTCTGACCGGATACCCTGTGGCTATGGTCCTTACTGGATGTACATATCGCTTCATAAAAGCATAAATATTTAAACGAAAATATTTATTTAGGACTTAGAAACGTAGATGTGTTCCAATGTCTTCTTCTTCGCAGTCTACTTAAGCACTGGATATTAAAGCCCAGGGATTAATTATGTTTGAAATTCGCTACCCGTAGACGTGAGCATTGTGAGACTCTCAGTTGAAACCTGTGAAAGTACTTTTTTCCCTTTAGTTAAGACGTTCCGAGTTTTAATGGTTCTACTCGTATTTACAGTTAGTGCTACAGTCGACATCAAGTTTCCGTTTTTATTTCTTTTCTGCGTGCCGACTAGAGCACTTTGCAGCCTTTGAATAATTCCGACTCTCATTAACTAGAACTCGAACAAGAAGACGGGGAAAAAAGGACCAAGTTCAAGAATTTTAGCGAAGCGTTTGCTCGCCTTTTTTCTTCTTTGTTACATACGAATCGGAAGTGAGTACCTACCATGTAAAAACTAAACAATGTTAAAGCCGGAAAAATAAATGTAAAACGCCAAAAACCGACTCTTATTTTAAATATTTATGAATGCAGTTAGGATGCGACTTAAATGCATTCAAATCATCTTGTACATCGAAATTCGTTTTAGATATGCACTTTAAATGAGTTTAAGGTGAGCTTGAGATGCATGCTAACTGCTGTTATACTTTCCAAAAATCCAAAAATGGTTTTCTCGTTTCAGATGCGTAAGTTTTTACAGTGTACCTATTCGTTTTCCTCTTAAATTGGTATTTAAAGTTGTCAAGTTGATACGATTATTGAGCACCTACTATTCGAGTGGAAACGCCAAAAATTGGTTAAAAGTTTATATTTAATTGATTTACTTAGACAAAGGCTTGTATTAAATTGGCCTTGTTGTTTTCATTCCGTTTTATGGTATCTACTCCTGCCTATTTTTCCTGTTAGCATTGGATTAATTTTAGTTACCATTCTGTATGCACGTTAATGTTGTAGGTGGTAGTAGACAGTGATACCTTAATTAGCAGAGTTAACTGAAGCCACTTGATGTTTCAAGAATAGTGAATTAATATTCAAACCTTTTTACTCACCACACCGCACCAACGCAACGTGGTCATTGCTCAGTTGGTATAATTGGAATTGGAAAGAAATCCCAGTGCAGTACTTGACTTTTGGATCTCTGGTCCGCTGCAGATCTGCTCTTGGATCTCATTCGCTGGAACTCAAAACTTGCTTGGAAATAGGAAACTATGCGTAGAGAAAATGAAAAGGTGAAAATGGAATGAAAATGAGATAGAAAAATTCAAGTTTTGGGATTTTGTCAGTAGAGATTTACACTTAACGCCAGTTTAATTTAGTTTTTACAGTGTACAGAGACATGCTGGCTTTGTCGAGAATGATGCGATGAAGATGAACGATGAATGCACTAAGGAACGTGCGTACATCAAGAAACAGTAAAGAAAAGCAATTTGAGGAATAATGATGGTCTTTTGGAGCAACTTACATGGTATTAGTTGCGTTAAGTGCAGTGCGTACTGTCACTGTGCATTGGACAGGAGGGGTACGTTGCACCAAACTAATCGCATTTCATAGGATGGATTTTATTTGGCAATTACATGGCTTTTAGAACTCACAAATGTAATGCTTGTACGAAAGTGCGAATTGTATGGTCATGTCATGATGTTGACAATCCTAAGAATCTAAAACAAGTTCCCAGAACAAGGGAAAAGCTACAGCTACAGTATTCTGACTCGGTACTCATTTTCATTTGTCATGCATTTATGGAATTTCCAATCTAAGTCAAGTCGAGTAAAACTAAGCTAAATGCCATAATTTTCATTAAGTTGAGTGTAGTTTAATAGCGTTTAATGTCGTATTTTTATCATGGCTATCAAGACTGAGTTTTTGTACAAATGTAAAACTCTTTCCCCAGTTTTCGTTGTCAGTTACGGACACGGTCACAATTATACAGTCGTCTTTTTACAGATACATAGGCAGGAACATACACAGCTGGGTCGTCTGGCTTTTAGTTGCTTTTATTGAGCAAGCCCATCCGAATCAAATCATAGTGAAAAGTTGTCGGGACAGCTGCCTTCCTTTCAATTCCAATAATTATAATTGCAGGCATCACAGCTCTCTCTTTTAGTACATAATAGCCGTACACCCGACGGATCTCACTTTGCTCTTACAGCTCTCACGCTCAATAATCGCAAAATCTTGTCATAGGAGCAATATGAAGCGATTCTTGTTCACGAAAATCTCCTATTGTGACATGTTTTAGGTTTTAGATGTGAGAGCTCCGAGAGAAAAATGAGATCCTCAGTGTGTGCGGTTAATACTTTGCTGTTTTTCTGCATTTCTTCTTTCATCACCAAGTATTTTTTCCATTTAAAAATTTTTGTAAAGACGCAGAGACGATCATCTTGTTCCTATATATGTTGAGATTTGAAATAGGGGACACCTAAATGAGTGTTAGAAATGAATAGTTGCGGATTCTTTTCATTAGTATTCAGGTTTTTGTAATTAAATTTAGAAGGAACAAGTAGGCTGTACAGATATGTGTAAAAATGTGGCGAATTAGAATTATTTAAAGTTGAATGATGATTGCCTACTGCGTAGCAAGTTGCTACTGATGTCGGTTGCGCTGCTGACCTGTGTGTTCCTGTGTTTTTGTTTCTGTCAAGAAAAAAGGTCAGCATATCCATTAATTGTAACTGCCTGCTTATGTATTTACATATGTATTATGTAGCCAGTTCGGAAAACTAAATATAAAAGTAAGTTTGTTGTGTTTGGAAGTTAAATGTGAGTGAGTGCAATGTCAAGTAGTCAAGTGAGGATGACCTTCCTTATTCCAAGTTTATGTAAATAAAAACCATCGTAGCATCATTTTATTTGATGGGGTAAGGTTTTCCATATTTTTAGGTGTGATTTGGTGCGGCTGTAGTGGACGATAATAGAAGACGCGCAGTTACTCTTTGACTTTCCTGCCTGTAACCGGCGTATTATTGTTATGATTATGATTGTTATTGTAATGTCTGATGCTTACTTGTGAATAGTTTCAAACAAAATGTAAAATGTAAATGGGTTTGGGTTTGGGTATGCGGATGGTCTAGTGGTCTACAGTCTACACCATGGGTGACTATACTCTATAATTACAGTATTATGTGAATATCGCATTGCAGTTTCCAGTGCATTGTATTGTATTTTGTATTTTGTATTGCATCGTATGGGATGATAAGATGGGTTGGCTTTGGCAAAATAAATATTTACATGTCACTTTAGATTTTTCATTGCTGAAAGGGCGGGAATGATTACTGCATTTTCTTATTTTATGTTTGCTATTAAGTTTTTACTGCCTGCTGCCTTTACAATTTCCCTTTGTGTACAATCATTTTTGCATATGAATAGTTTTTAAAGAAGCAAGGAAAGTCGGCAATTAAGAATAGCACATGCATAGACTTATGTAGATGCCGTTGAGGATGATGATAATTTACTAATAATACTGACATGGTGGTATATGGTGTTAGCGTGGGAAGTAGGAGGTTTTTAACCATCAAAAGATGCAAATACTAATCAATGCTTCGCGAAATGCGTCCGCGTCGGGGTTTAAAATGTTTTTGTAGAATTTGTATTTGCACAGTGCACAGTGCAGAATCATATTCCAAATAGGTACAAAGAACATGTAGGCAAATCCTAATTGACTACTTACTAAGTACTATGTAATTAAATGGGAAATGGTAAAACGATGTTGATGTTAATTTTAGTCGTAACCCAGCCTTTCACTTCTTGCTGTAGGTGTATGATGGGACTTAAACTGGGGATTTTGAACCTTTGAAAATAACGTGACATGACGTGATGTGATGTGATATGAACATGAACATGACGTGTTCTTTTTTCTTCTACCGCACAAAACCAAGTTTCCGAATCATAATTCTCGTTTAAGATAATATGTACCCAAGTGATAAATGACAAATGGCATTAGAAATCAGAACCAGAACCGTCATTAGTGGCAGGCAGGCGAAACATTGGTAGGTAGGTATTCTCCGCACAAGTCTCCTTATTATTGTATTAAAGTCTTTAAGTTCTGTACCCAAGTTTCGCGATAATCATAATCATAGGGAATCTAAGCAAAAAGTGAATGTTAAAAATAATATTCAATGCATACTTGAAAACATGCATGGAGGGTGTTTGTAGGTTTTATTGACTAAAACTGTCACCATAATTGTACATATTTGATGGGAGATATGGTTGATACCAGTGATAAGTAGTTGGGACCAATAATAATGATAATGATTCAGTAGAATTGCTTTTCAGTTGGGATTTAACTTCTAGATTATGCTTACGTTAGCACACCGCCCAGCAACAGAATGAAATGGAATTTATTATGGTATTTAGATTTGGACCTGTTTTCCTAATTCTTGTTGTTTAAAGTATAGGAGAATAGCAGGAATAGAGTTGTTAGCATACGAAGTATTTAAAAAGGTAAGCATACCCGTCACTAGAAACTTTGCTTGTTAGCATTACTCCAGGTTGAGTTGTGTTTGGGTTGAGGATGATGATAATAATTAAATATGATTGTGCATGTTGATTTTCCACATGTTTATTTGCAGTTTTGAAGTTTGTTTTGAGATGCAGCTGAGAGGTGGATGATGTTAGTATGTACATAGCTTACTTAGTTAGTGGCAGTGGCTGGCGAATGGTGAATGGTGAAGGTTGAAATGAAATATTTGTGCAGTATTTTTGCTTGCCTGTCGGCAGTTAGCAGCGGCTTGGGATTATCAAAGTCAAAGCACAGTGTCAAACGCTAGTGATAGTGATAACCTTCAACTAGCAATAGCAATAAGCCTACCATATTAAATATCCTTTTATTTTCGCTTCTTGTTACCAAAGGCAATAAAGGCAATTAAAAGCTCATCAACGTAATAGGAATAAATTATTATTATCTCCAATCAATGTTCCTGTTATTAGTTAGTAAAAATATTATCTAGCCTTATCAACATATTTATATGTAACTGTATCTTATATTGGGAACTCTACGTTTATTATTGTTATCCTCTTCTCGATCTTGATCATGATCATGATCATTGATCGTTATTATTGATTATTATCATCATCGTTATATGTAGTATCTAGTTTTTCGAAGGCAGTATTTTCAAAAGGTAATTTGGATTATTAAAATCTATTGAAATATTGGATTGTTTCCAGATATGTACGTAAATAAATTAGCACTAGTATTTGTGAGCAAAGTATGTAGTTTGGTAATGTGACTTGAACTTGATTTGACTGATTTTGGCTTAGTTTATTGGTTGAAAAGTATGCGAAGGATTAATTTGTAGCTACATTCAGTTTTTTCTCCATGGTTGTAAATATATGAGGAAACATGTCTTGTGTCTGTTTAAACTAACCTTGTGATTTGTAGATACCTAGTAAATACATGAGTGCGAGTGAGGTGAAGTGATGCGATGCGTTGCGATGTGATGGTGATAACCACGCTGTCTACTTTGAGGATTGAGCATTTAAATTCCTGTTCTCGTAGTCATGTTAATTTATTCGAAAATTCCGATGTGGAATTACTAGTAAGTACTTGTTTCTTGTTCATAAGTGGAGCTTGTTTGTTGCATTATTGAAGACATTTTCGTAGGAAAATACCAAAGTTCATATCGTGTATGAAGAGGCAAAATGTCGTGTAGTAAATTGTAGTAAATGATATTATGCTTATAACATAACTTTACCTGGTTTTATTTACATTTATAACTATCACATGGAATTTAAAAACTACTATTACCGTAAAACTTCCATTTAAAGCCAGCCTCCACAGATAGACATTCAAAGATGGAAATTCTATGTATAAATCCGCTAATTATAACCTTCCTCTAATAACAGCCGGTCTCTAATTTTAGCCGGGTCATTTCCTATACTTAAGCATTATGAATATTATGATATGATGGTAGGATGTTTCAATTTTAGCCGGGGCTGTACTTAAAGGTTTAACGGTATTAAGCACTATGATTACCATGACCGGCGAGAAAGTCAATATTTGCAATGATAGCTGCGGCTCGTATTAAGAGTTCTACGGTGCGTACCTAAGATATGAAATTGAACTAATTGAATTAATCCTGGATTTAAAAATGTTTTGTAGTGTGCACTGAGTCGTGAGTTCGTGAGGCTATTGCAGATTGCAGATTGCAGTTGTGCAACTGTGACTTAAAATAATTTTTCGCGCGAGGAATGACAGTAAAATAGGTCGAACAAGGTTGATAAGCGTGTTGAGGTTGAGATTGAAGTACGGATGGGCGCCACTTTTCTTTCAAGGATTTCTGGATATCCGCAACCTTGTTTCCAGGAAGATATGGATAGGCGACATTTTGCCTCTTCATTCACCGATGTGTATACGAAGTACGAATACGTGTATTTGTAAGATTGTAATATTTTAAATGGTAAATTAATCGTTATTACCTACACTCGGTAATGTTTGTGGTTGGGCTGTGCTCTGCTGTTCTCCTCGCGTATGTTTGGGTCTGGGCTGAGCGGTTGTGACCAAGATTAAGATGAAGTACGTGAGAGAAATATAAATATGATGGTTAGTTGAAAGCGCTGTAATGATAATTGATATCAGATTGGATTAGATGAGTGAGAATTGCGAGAGAGGATAACGAAAATAATTCGTTCAGGTTCAGTAGTGTGTAGTACCTTACTCCCTGCTCCTACACCATCCCTTCATTTGTATTGTGGAAATTTTTATTTTGGGCTGCATTTTCCCCAGTCTTATTATATTATTATCTCGTTGGGAACAGAGAAGTTATTCCATGTTTTATTCTACTCCATATTGTGTGTGTCTTGCACAATAGATATACCTACGCAGGTGCAGCTTGGTTGAAAATATCTATCGGCCCAGATGATTGAATTGTAAAATGTTCAATGCTTTATGTAATTCCCTCAGCACCTGTCACTTTTTCTGATCAACTCAAGTGGATATTTTATTGCCTCAGTTGTTTCTTCTCGACTGTCATATGAGTTAATGAGTTTCTTTCTGAGTTTCGAATGTGGTGTCGATAGAATTTCTAGATCTCGTTCCCAAAACCACACGAATAATTATGGGCATGCCGTATCTGAATAGTTGAATTTTTGACCAGGTTTTATTTTACCTGTCTAGGTCCTCATGTTGGCATTAATTAATGAAATGACATTAAATTACGACAATAAAAAAACAGCACGCCTCGCTCGCTTTGCTACGTGGCGATTAACAGTTTTTATCACAAGTAACTTGACTGAATTATAGTTGAGTTAATTGCAGTTAACAGTTTTTATCACCTATCATAACCTGACTGAATCATATTTTCAAATTTCGATAGCACTTAATAGTTAATAGCGTTAGCCAAAAGTATTGGTAAAGGGAATGTATTATATGTACTCCTTATGCAGCACAAAAAATCATTCAAAGATCCCTCCCCCGCCAGGTAGTAAGAAAATGAAAAATTAAAATTACTGCCGTTGAATAAAGACGTGAAATATCATTAGATTAGAAAGCTCTTTTTACGCTCTATTTCGTCCAATTCTCCAATTTAGTGAGAGTCACCGCAGTTTGCTGGGTGCAATCTACCAAAAACCTTCGAACCTTTTGGAAAATACCGAAACCGATACCCGATTATTTCGGGCTCCGCCAAAAATGGACTTACTTAGGTCTCTAACGTTTTTGAGTTTAGTTTTAGTTGTTTTAGTAGCACTTGGAAGGATAAGATAGCAGGATTTGCAACTCCGACGGCTCTGATTCAAGCTCGTCTGTTCTAATTCTAATGCGAGCGAATGATTATTGCACGTATTCTTATGAGTGATAAATATAATGAAATTATCCAACATGTACATTGCGAACTACAGCCTACAGCAAGTGGTAGTTGTTATTGTTGCTACAAGTGCATAGCATGTTATTTCCCTAGTATTGCCGTGGTAGAAAGCGATTATTGCTGGGACCTTGAAAAATAATGAAAACTATGATAATGGCTTCAACGAATGAATGTAGCAGTTTAGTTCAAAAATAAAAAGAAACCAATTTTACTACAACTAGCACGGAATGTGATGGATGGTACTGATTGTTATTGTTATGTAAGTGATGTTAACAGTTTTTATTACCACGCTTTGCTTTCCAACCATCACTACATGTAATTATGTACTACTAGCATTGCCTGGAGCATTGAAATTGAAATAAAAATTCAAGGACTTTATGCAATTCTGATGATGTGAGTTTATACGTTGAAAAAATCCACTTAATTATATAAGCTAGAAATTAGAAACTTAGAACTATAGGTACTATAGCAGTGGGACGTAAAAGTGCGATTTGGAAATTGAAATAAACATCCGTGTGTACTCTGCTCTTCTCACACATGCCTGGCACTGGTACTGGCACTGGCACTGGCACTTGGAGCGCAGGAACAATAAGGGTGAAGATAGTAAAAAAAATTATAGGTAGTGATTCTTAAGTACCTACTTGTGTATAGCTGAGCAAACAATGCAAAACGACAAACGATTGTCCGATATATTCACTATTTACCATCGCTATTGTATAATTTGCATAAAAACACAGAGGAAGATCAAGATCCCACGACTGACTAACTGACTTACTGACTGGATGACTGGATGAATGGAAAATACGAGAGCAGAAAAGAATTTCAAAATAAAATGTGCTACAGAATGCGTGCAAGTGGAAAGGCTATCTGTATTTATACGAGCAAAAAATAATAAATAACATTTGTTTGAATAGTAATGAAACTAAAGAGACTGGAAGGAAAGAAAATGAAATGAAATGTGTGTGCATCTGTGGAAAAGTAGGATGACAGAAGATACGTAGAATATTTATTAGTATTCACATTCACATGTGTATGCGTGCATATGTATAGTGCTTGAGAACTTATGGATGTTACTGTCAATACACGTATATCCATACATTCATACGTAGGTTCTAACGACTGATTAAACCCGCAGCCTAGGGCCCACCTTTTTTGACTGTTCGTGTGACCAAGGAGATATAAGTTGCATTAAAGAGGAGGTAATTATGACTCTCGAGTCTCGAGTGATAATTACTCGGCAGTTTATTTTGCATTTATTCAAATACCCAAGCGTGTGTGTTGCGAGCTAGGCATATCAACTATTGGTATGAAAACAAAGGTTTTTTTTCAAATTGAAATCATTCTGTAAAATGTGGTGTCGAGGATTCAATGATGGCATGGCATGGCCATGGCATGGAGCATGTGTGTGTGAACTTCATCAGAATTGTGTAACTTTCCAGCTCGCACGATTACGTTTACGAGTATGAAGACAAAGAGTGCGAGTAACTTGCATGGGTAATTTATTACATGTACCTACCTACCTCTGCCGCATGCCTGTGTGTGTTACGGGGGAAGAGTACTAATCGTAAGAAGTAGTTCCAGATTTTCCGGCATGATCTGCAAATCCTCAAAAGCACCTTTGTATTGCATTGCATTCGCTTTTATTACCGTAGCCTGGGTTCAGTGCATCACAGTCATAGTTCGTAACATGCAGTAGCGCAACCAGGATATTTTTATGCATAGGCCAAATTCCTCAAGTCGATCACATCCAGTGTAAGCTTTTGCAAAAAGTAATAATTGTAGCTAGTGTTTTTTTCGTGTAGTAAGAAACATCGACCTCATCCTGTAAAACTTTGAAAAATTGCATTGAAAAATCTTATCCATTGTAACTCATAAAAAACTTCGTGTCTTTTTTGCGTAAATTTTTAAAAAAATGCGTCGTTTTTTTTGTATATGTAAAACAAATGCGTCGTTTTCGTATAAATTTTTAAAAACATGCGTCGTTTTCGTACAAAATTATAAAAACAGGCGTCGTTTTTGTGCAAATTTTAAAAAAGTCCTGCTTTTTTGTGCACATTTTTAAAAACTGCTGTACTTTTTCGCGTGAATTTATAAAAATGTGCCTTTTCATGTGAATTTGAAAGATTTTTAAAATTCCTATGTAGGCCTACGCCTAGCTACGCTACTGGTAACATGCTACCCTTGTGTAGTTTATACGTCTGGATTTGAATTTGACATAAACTACTCCAAGATCAAGCTGCATTCGCCGTTTTATAGTGTACATAGAATGGTGATATGATAAGCAGTCATTGTCGTTTTAATGGAACTCCTCGACCCGCCCTGCTACTGTTATGTTGTTCTCTTTTCCGACTGCATCGCACACATGATTATTATTACTCTCATGTGCCTGTTTCCTGTTACACAAAAACAGTCGGAGTCAGAGACAGGGACAGAGATGTTAGTGTATGAATGTTATGTGTGATAATTACGTGCATGAGAACACCACTATGTACACATACGTGGGTACATGGTACACGTCCATCAATTCTAGTTCTAGTCAAGAGTATTTTAACACTGTGGTAGAGAGCTTAGGCTGTAACTTTGCTTCCAACTGCACTGCATTTCCTGAGCTGGTGCTGGTTGACTGTACATAATAAAGTAGACTGTAGACTGTATACGGCAGTTGTTGTAAGCTTGCACTTTTTTTTGGAAAAGTGACTTTTAGTTTTCAACTGCAACTGCATTTCCATTTCCAGGTTACAACCTACAACTAGTCTAGTGAACTGGCTCGGTATTCATGGCTGGACATTACAGTAAGCAATAATTGTTGTAGCATGGTTTTACTCCCGCAAGCAAAGTGCATAAATTTAATATTAAAGTTTTTTCTTTGACATGCAGTCAAGAGAGCAGTAAAATAAGGCGGAATACAACGGAAGATATTAAGTGACAGTTGGAATTTGAATTTCAAATGTTAGAAGTGAACTGCGGGTAAGAGTTTGCGAAATGAATTCCCGGTCTCAGTCCCATGCATTTAATGGAATTCGTTCCTAGCTGCCTGCATAGTTTTCCCACTTTTAGCTTTGTTTTGATTTTGACTTTCGTCATTCCAGATTCATTTCTGTCCTTAGCCTTTTGTATCTTTTGCTTGACTTTGATTTGGTAATGTAATATTATGCATGCGTGTTAAGTTTATGTTGGAAAATTTGGAGTGCTGCTTGGTGTGTTGTGAAGGTGCATACTTGAATGGATAGGCTGCGTACTTTGTTCTTGTTCATTGCTCAGTCTCCCCAACTGCATGTTACTTTTCCTACCTCGTCTCGTACAATTGTTCTCCCTTTATTATCAAAAGTAGTGCTCCGCACGGGTACAAAAATCGTGGACCCGTACCCGTACCCGTACCCGGACCACGGGTACAGCCAAATTTGGACCCGGACCCGTACCCGTACCCGTGGACCCG
>JAAXYX010000721.1:0-31845 GCA_036851915.1 Ptenothrix huangshanensis | reverse complement strand
CCAAATCCAAATCCAACCCAGCACTAGTAATAATGAAACAATTAATGACTCAATAGAGCAAAAGCAAGAAGAAGCCGCTACGAACAACCAAACCAAGTTGGAATCATCGTTAATTTCCGATGAGGTGGAGGCTACTAGTGAAAATTCTGAAACTGCTAAGGAAAATCCTCTGCTTTTCGAAAAATCATGCGAACCTTCCACACCAAATCAAGTTTCTCCGCTTCCCCTAGAAGAACAAGAGGGTTCAAGTCACACCATTATAGCAGCTGCTACTTATAGTAGCACAGAAAATGCTACTACTACCGAGTGTTCCTCCACATCCACAGAATCCCATCAAGATTTAAATCAGTTCCCCTCTCCAGCTTTTACCTCTCCAACTCAATCAATTCCAAGCAGGAATCAGTCTGACAGCTCCAGTTCCATAGTTGACCTAGAATCGGTTGGAATAATTACCGTTACCGCTAATAGTACTAATTGCAATAGTGATACTACACTGTCAGCCACAACTCAAGACGAAACCGTGTCTGAAACCGCGTCCAAGTCAACTCTACCTTCACAGAATTCCGACGGCTTGTTTACACACAACCAAAATACCAGTGACCACTTGACTACGGAGTCCCAAACAGAAACAGGTGCATTGTATTCTGCCATTGACAATGTTGTGTCGAAAGATCCTTCTGATGAAGCTGAGAATATTGCTTCATCGCCATCCACTACCCCTGATTGTGTAACAATATCGGCGTTAGAAAGCAATTCTTCAAAATCCGAAATAATTTCAGATTCCGGTGTCACTGGCGCAGCCAAGTCTTCTCTGGCTGAGTTTCCTGATCCACAAATGACTAAGAAGAAAGATGCACTTTTGGAACCTCCTTCGTTAATATCCACACAGCCACAACCTAGCAGTGAATCTGAGGAGATTAACTTTGTTGCAAATGACAATGACAGTACGTGCACACTTCCTAAAGAACCCGAGTCCATGCTTGACATTGAACCAAGAGTAATAGCTGCCCCCGTCGTGCAACCCGTCAACATGATGTCGGATTCTCTCCAAGACATTGCAGATCTTATAGAACCAGAAGTTGCAGCAAGAGCAGTAACGAAACCAACTAATACAAAAATAACTAACACTAGCCAAAATGAAGTTGATGATATTTCCCAAGTTAGTGCTTCAAATGAAAATGACAAAATAAGTGAGTGCATCGCAAGAAGTATTGATCTGATAGATCAGCCGGAAGCAGAATTAATGGAACTGAGTGGAGATTGGGGAGATGGGCATTCACCAAAGTCTCCCATTTCCCCCACACAAATGTTCCTATCCATGTTTCCTCTTCTACCTCGCGAGAGTATCATTTCTTCAAGTGAACCTTCAAATCATCACGGTGCAAATAAAAGTGTTGGGCATTTCAGTTCCGTCAAATCTTCCTTCTACATTGATGCCATGTTACCCGAAGAAAATCTCAATTCTGCTGGTAGCGAGTTTGGCCGAAGTATGATTCCGGTCCCGGGGAGTGTCACTTCGATCCTAAATCCCATTTCAAGCAATAATCATATAAATTCTAATTCTACTAACACAACTAACCAGAACCAGGACCAAACCCAGAGCCATGCACATGATCATGCTACTCAAGTTAATTGTGTCCTAACTAATTCAGCTTCAAGTATAAATATGAATTCGACAGCGGGTAACGAAAACGCAGACCCCTTCTCATTTCAAGTTTCCATAAACACAAGTACCACAATTTCTCACCCTCACCGTTCAACCGAAAATCAACAGGAAATACATCACGCTCACGGTCACGGTCATCGGTCTCTTGCTCCTTCAAACAATAGTTCAGTTTCATCATCTGCTCCAAATTCGAATTCAAATTCAACTAAATCAAGCTCGGCTTTAAGTGGGTTCGAATCTACTTCAAAAAAATCTGGCTCTGGCTCTGGCTCTGGAAGTCAGGAAAAGCAAAGTAAAAGGCAAACGGACTCATCGATAATTCCATACAGCGAGAGCACCGTTGTCCCTGGTGCTGCTACAGTTTTCTCACAAATCAGCTACAATTCTAATTCCACAAGTAAGGGAAGAGACCTGGGAATAAACTGGGCTCCATTCTACTACCCTGAAAATTCGGTTACAAGCACCTCCTTAAACACTAAACTACCGTCATCATCATCATCAAATTCTTTGAATTGTTTAGCAGCCGATTTTCAGAGAAGTTATGGCACTACTGGCACTGGCACTGGCACTGGCACTGGCTCAACAAATAACTTACACAGAAGTGAAAATAATTTAGGTTTTCGTCCCGAAGATATTTCTATGCCGATGCAGCAAGTCTCTGCTCCAGCTTTTACACCCTCCATTACAAATACCGGCGTCAGTGTCGACCAAGATAACAGTAAAAGATTGAAGGACTCGGTTAAATCTCTTTCAGGAAGTGGTCAAATTAATAATGTGTTGAATACTTATAAACCTTACATGGATAACATTCACAGCAATGTACAAGAATTACAGCCAATGGAAAGTAACAACAATAACAATAACCGCAGTTCGGGAGCGGAAATTGGATTTAATTCTTACACCCGTCAGACTACAGCTGAGCAACAGCAAGACATGTTTTTTCCTCCAGCTCCAGCTCCTTCCATCCTTAGTGCTTCTAATGAATATCAACATCCTATGTTTGGGTCAAGCTCAAACTCGATGAATTCAACTTCGAAACGATCAATGATTACTCATCCTCCGTTGCAGCCATTGAATAATAACAATAACACCAATGCTCAGCAGAATTACCCACTTGTTCAACCATCATCATGCAATATGGGCCAAAGTACCAGTACCAGCACCAGTACCGGTACCGGTACCGGTCGGAATTCAAACTCAAACAGTAGTAGGTCTTCGAACTCAAACACTAACAAGTCTCAACATCAAAGTAAAGGATCGTCGTCGAAAGGACGTTCAAAATCCCAAATGCAAGACTTTTCTCGATCAACTCCTATGACGAAGCAAAATCCATCAAATATTCCGATACCAAATCCATTAAATTCAACTTACGCACCGCAATTCGATTTTTTTGGTACTGTGCCTTTACCTGCGGTACCAGTGCCAGTACCAGTGCCGGTTCCGGCATCAGTAGAACAGTGTCATTCATCACAGTTTTCAGCTTTAATTTCAAATCCAAGTCATCAAGTTGGCATTAGTAACACCAACACCAGCACCCATCGCAGTATTGATGCAAGAATAACTAGTGGTCGAAGTAATATTAGTATTAGTGGTAATAGTGCTGTGTCAGATTCTTCACCTAATGATTTGTTCAACTTGCAAAATTACCGTCAAACAAATAGCAGCATATCGGATAGTGGGACGGGAAGGCAGAGTCAGAGTTCAAGAAAAAATAATCGTGCGGGTGGTGGTGGTTCGGTAGCAAAAGCAACTTCAAACACCAATCCAAGTTCTACCCATGCAATTACAAATAACCCTGCAACAATTGATTTCCCAGCCTCCTCAAATTTTTCGATAGCAAATAATTTCTACTATGACAGCGTTCTCCCGCCGTCATCATCATCATCATCAACCACAATGCATAATCAGTGTTCAATTAGTCACCAAAATAAAAATCGCCAGCCCTTTTATCTTCCTGACCTTGGTGCAGTTCAGAATAATTGTGACTTTGGACACCAACAAATGCAGCCAATTCTTCCTGCAACTCCTGTGGTCCAGCAAATAGTACAGCCGCAAGTACCTTTACAGCCACAGCCACAGTCACAATCGCAATCACAGTCGTCAAAGAATCTTTCGTCAAGACGTTCGAACGAATCGCGTAAAGTTTGCAATTATATTCCCACTTCTTCTAATTCAAATTCCCTTTGTAGTGATAGATCCAATTCCTTTTTATTATCCAATTCCAATTCTGAGGGTGGATACAATGGATCTGCAATAGTGAGTGATGCCAACAGTGCTATGATCAATTCTTATTATGGACAACATCAACGTCTTCCGCAGCAACTCTCACAGTCACAGTCACATCTCATGAGTAATTCTTCCGCTCCCCTTATAGTTCCAGATGTGCATGTACAAAATCTAAATCGATCTTCACAAAATCGGCCTGTCAAGAAGCCACAAACTGGAGGGCAAAATTCGAATCCGAATCCGAACTCGAACTCAAATGCAAATGAGCAAGGGTACGCTAGTGGAACCGGGAACCGAATCCTCGGCCAAACTCACCAACATCAACATCATCAGAATAGTTCAAGCAGTAGTAATAGAAACGGTAACGGTAACACTATGGCACAATCATCATCAGCTCAATCACGACCCGTTAATTGGATGACGGATTCTCGACCAACAAGTGTCCAACAGTCAGTCAGTCACCCACCAGCTTGTAATAGAAAGCAGGAGATTTCATCAGCAACTAATCCGTTCTCCGTGAGCAAATTAGTTGGAAATGCCTCCACCAACAACAATAACAACAGTAGTACCTACTCGTCTACAATAAACAACCATAACAATTATTGTGTAGAAGGTTTGATTCGAAAACAAGTGAACACGGAATGGAATATTTCTCATTTCTCAACCGGTAATAATGAGTCACAAGTCACGGGTTCGGGACCACCCCCATCCTTTTTCCCCTTCCAATCGCAGCCTACACCAGACTATGGAAATTTCCCAAGTTTTACTCATCATCCCCATCATTCGCATCATCCCACTTACCAGGGTGTATCTAATTCTCCAAATGTTGGTCCTGGAGTCGTGGGTCACTTTGGTCACTTTGACCAAAGTCAAAGTCAAAATCTTCTTTTGCAGCATCAACCGCACCAATCATCATCCCGTTCAATCGGGAATTCTAATAATCATTTCGTTACTCCTACATCAATATCTCACTATTTGCACCCAACTGATAATTCCGGAGTAGAAAATAGCAATCGGAATCCATCCATCCATCCTCATTTACAACATGGAACCCATCAACAGCAACATCACGGAACGTCTTCAGTGTCCAATTTTAATCTAAGTTCTATCTTCCCTGAAATGAATGAAAAGCGAAATTGTAACACCTCCAACTCCAATGCTAATAATAATCGGAATAGTAGTAGTAATACAAGTGGTGGCAACAATAGTGCAAATCTTTATTATTCCAATTCTAGCAATCACAATCCCAACAAATAAACTTTCTCCGAGACGTAATTACAAGGCTACATTTTCACATTTAAACCTAAATTATATTATGTCAAAGTTGAGAAAAACAAGTTCATTTCCTCATGGTAAGCTCAGATTAAGAATAATTACATTTGGGTGCATTTTGGTAAGCGAGGAAATTATCACGGTCAGGGCTGTGTTGCATAAAACTTACAAGTACTTACAAGTCCACAAGTTCAAGTGTGTAGTCACAACTTGTAAAATTTTGGTGGCATAAATAACTTGTAACTTGTGAATTGTAACTTGTGAATTACACGCTTGTGTTGCATAGACATTTTTGCCTGTTCTGTTGGGGAACATTGGACTTGTAATGCACACGTCACAAGTTGTGGACTTGTACAGAAATGCAACAGAAACCACTTGAACTTGTGAACTGTAACTTTTACTTGTAAATTGTGACTTGTACCTACATACTTGTAAGGTCTATGCAACAGAGCCCGCAGGGGTTTCAAAAAGCTTGAAATTTCATTTTACTTTTTTTTCAACGGTGTGAATTTTGATTTTTTACAATTTCTCAAAAAGTCTCAATTCCGGCGAAGCTTAATCTAATTTTAGTTTAGAATGCAGGCAAATACTTATCTTTTTTAAAAACGGAAAATAGAGAGCTTATTAACTTTTTAAAATGTCTAAAAATAAAAATTCTGACTTTTTGAGAAAGTCTTAAAAATGAAAATTCAGAGGTTTTTAAAATGTCTAAAAATTAATGTTCAGCCTTTTGAAAAGTGTAAAAACAGAAAATTAAAACTTTCGGAGAAAGTGTAAAAAATGAACATGTAGACTTTTTGAAAAGTGTTAAATTTAAATACCGATATTTTAAATTGTGCACAACATTCAAAATCACACTTTGAAAAAGTGCAAAAGAAAGAAAAATCACACTTTTGAAAAAAGTGCAATAATGAAAATTCAGACTTTTTTAGAAGTACAAAAAATGAAAATTCAGTTGAAAGAAGAACATTCATCATGACTTGAAAGGTTGAAGTTGGGGACAATTCTGCGTATATTAAAATTGTGTGACCTTTAACATCGATTATTTCGAAGGTTACCAAAAATGCACCCAAGTTTCTTCCGATTCTGTGCTTTCTGCGACGAAGTCAACTTGGTTCTCTAGACCTTGACCGTTTACAGCTACAAGGAAAAATGTTCTCTTGTTAGGTGCAGTCAATGATTGTAATTTTAATTATGTATTGCCAAGTGTTATTTTTACAGCTTGTTTCCATTTTGTTTAACGCGTGTTCTTTTGTTTTTTCCTTGCGCTTTATTTATTATTTCTGTGTATAAAATTTTAGTGTTTTGAGTTGTTGTTATTTAAAACGTAGGTTATTTTAATTTCCGTTGCGCACTATAGTAATTATGTAAGTCCTTACGCAGTAAACCGAAATTGTAAATGTAACCAAGTTCGGTCGTTAAAAATTAAAATTAATTATTATTAAAACAATGAATTAATTGGCTATCATTTTATCTTCCAAAATCATAAACGCTTGTTAAATCATTTATTTGAGAGGAGCGGCAGGCGTTGATGCATTTTGAAAAATTTGACACCTTGTGTTGAGCAAAGCGGGAGAGTCGATGGAAAGAGAAAGACCACGAACGGAGCTAAAAATCCACGATTTACATTGGGGTGTAATGTAATTTTCTGTTGCGAAAAAACAGTAGCGTATCCAGAATTTTGTTTTCTAGCTATTTGTCACACGTTTTCAACAATTCCGAATTTTTTTTACACTGTTTGAAAAAGTTCGACTTTTTATTTTTACAATTTTTGAAAAAATTAGTATTTTTATTTTTACACTTTTTGAAAAGTCTGAATTTTTATAAATCGAAATCCGCAAAGATTTTAAAAACTGCACCCGATGAAATTAAACTTTACGCAGTTTAAGTATACGAAAAAAATGGAGAATAATCCAAGGTCAAGGTTACGAACTTTGGCTTCATACATTTTTTTTATTAAGTTTACGGATTTTTTATGTTGACAGTTTTGGCAAATCTCCAACTTTTCCATACCAACGAGGCTGTAAGAATTGAAAAGGGAAGATCTGGTAGGTATTGGGTATCCCGCTATTTATCTTTTCTTAAAATTTATAGGTGGGCATCTGCCTACCTTGCCTTCCCTGCATACGCTACTGTATGCACATAAAAAACTACAAGCGATTCAACTTTCAAATTAATGGTTGATACGAGTTATCAAGTCTACAACTCGTACCATATAAATTATGTATATAACAATAGTTTAATCACGCATTCGTCGGTTAAGAGCCAAAATGAGGAAAGTCCAAAAATTGCTGGATGCAAACTGAGGCATGTGCAAGAATTCCTTAAGTGTAAAGTGAGGCAAGTCCAACTGGATTTACCTTTTGAAATTGACAAATCGAACTCCACCTACGTGCAATACTATAAATTACATCTGTGTATAATTAGTATAATACGTTCAGGTATACATATACACCGCATTTGATAGTACAATCATATGATTACATAACCAATGTGGTTCTATACGTTTGTGTGCTTTATTATTGTTGTCTTAAAATCAGTCAAAAAAGACATGTGAATTACAAGTACTTCTTCCCGCACAAGTACTGGACGCATTTGTGCTCAACATAAAATAAGTCCGGTGAATAAAAAGCAAGCCAAAGAGTTGCACATGCATAATTGTAGGCAATAGTCTGGATATAATTTGTCATATTAAGGTTATAAGAAGGCATAGGCAAACTAAAGAACGGATTTTTCTGCTTCAAAAATGTACATATTACTGTAATCAGACTTAAATTCTATTACTGATCAGTTCAATTTTCTAATTGAAAGCGGTGGGACTACCGACCAACAGTGAAGTAAATAGTGGTTGGTCAGGTAGGCCTACCTAAGAATTCGAGCTTATAACATCCAAGATGCAGTTTTTTTTTAAAAATACACACTAGATATGGAATAGTTTTTTGAAAACACAAAAACCGACGCAGTTTTTTAGTTTATAGAAATGTAGATGCGTTTGTTTAAAGTTTACACAATACAGACGCATTTGTTATTTATCTTTCATACAAAAACGCAAACAGTTTTTTGTTTACACTGAAAAGACCCCGTTTTGTAGGCAGACCCACTACCAAACAAAAATTCCTGCTTACAACACTGCCACTCACGTCAGTACCTAAAGGATCTTCCATAATAAGCTACACCATTAAATGCGCAACACATTTCGGGAACTGAGGGCTTCATTTTTGAAGAGGCGGTTCTCAATTTGACGGCTGTCAACATTCTAAGTTCAAGTATTATGTTGGTTTGGTTCCTATAAGTGGTGTACACATCGTCGGTGAAGACGCAAAATGAGGCATGTTCATGAATTCCTTAAAAAAAAAAGTAAAGTGAGGCAAGTAGTGATCTGGATGGTTTGGTCTGGTCCTGATTTTATGTTCTGGTCTGGTCCGAATACGTGGGACCAGACTATATGGTCTGGTCCAGGTCACAGACCAAACCGGACCAGACCAGGCCAGACCATTTCGGACCAGATTGATCGAAAAGTTTTTAAACTTAAACATGCTTAAAAAATCAAAAAAAACGTTCTTGTGCTTATGAAATATGAGTATCTAAAATTCTGGAAATTATAATCCTGACTGATAATTGCTTCATGAATTTGATCTGTTTTTGCAATTTTTTGGAGTAATTTTTTCACAAATGGTCGGACTATAAAGTATAGTCTGGTCCTAAATCTTCGGACCAGACTGGACCAGACCAGACCAGACCATAATTTTGTAGTCCGGACCAGACCATGCCGACCACTAGAGGCAAGTCCAATCTGTCCAATTAGGCTTTCCTGGACTTGCCTCACCTTATATTTTAGGAATTCATAGACATGCCTCATTTTGCATCTAGCAATTTATGGCCTTGCCTCATTTTGCCTCTTCTCGGACGATATGTGACTAAACCTTTTTGGGACTTATTTAAATCAACTCTAGTAATGTAATGTAATGAGTTTTATTGTCAAATCTAAATCAACTCTAGACAACTTTTTTGATTATCATCATATTGAATTATTAGCAAAACGTTCCAACCCACTTTCGAAAACGCAAATACGTAGCAAAATTGCCAAATATTGCGTGATGTTGAGCAGAAATCGAATATCACATACTTCAGAGACTGAGCTCGTGATTGTAGGCACTGATATCGCACGATCCCATAAGCCAGGACTTATGGTCACTAACCAGGAAGCAATTTTTTAAAAGTTGTGACTCCCTGGAAAGCTAATAAACGTTCCCCAGGAAAATATTTTCTATACAGCAAAGTCTTTAACTTAAATAAAATGGTTGTGAGTTATCAAATTATACAATTGCTATTATTTAAGCTTGGAAAACACACGTATGATGGTATTTTGCTGTTCTGATATTCAATTTATCAAGAAAGCACTAAAATAAATTGCCGGATCCTACGATTCGGTAAAATCTAGCATTATAAATGCGCATTTGGCTAAACGTCTTGTATAAGCGGCTTAAAATTCACAAGACAGTACTTTGTAGTCAACCAATATTTTCTAAATGCGAATATGTTAAGAAATAATTTATTTGACTTTTGCTTTTACAGCAATTGCCAAACGACACAAATGTATAATCAAAGATTATTGATAAGAAAGATAGCACGCAATAGGAAATTCAGTTCACTTCTGGTTCCCAGCCAAAACAACGCACAAAACAACAGCTTCAAGATGCTTACTACCATTTGGAAAAAAACAATTGGTTTTACTCGTAAAATTCGTGTATTTTGCGCTAAAATTCGTGTATTTTTCGCTAAAATTCGTGTATTGTTTGCCATCATTCAAACCCCAAAAATTACAAAGGCTGGCTTGAGAAAGATTTTTGAAAAAGAAACTGTGCCAGCTCTAATACCCAATCTTTGCGTATTTTATTTAAAGCTACTTCCGTTTTTTACGCAATTCATTCCTTTTAGCTTGAACTCTTCCACCCACAAACTACAGTGGTGCAATAAAAGGCGCCTTAAACTGTGTATAATTACAAATGTACTAATTGCACTGAGAATTCTGACCCTATATATAACTATTTTGTATGAGGAAACACGCCACGATGATTTAGCTTCAAAACAATATTCGCTAGATCTTAAACGCATAACTTCGTACTCTGTCATATTAGTCACGGTTGGATATATTGCCTTTCAGTTGGCCTTATTGCTTAACGCAAAAGATATCATTCAAATCTTTAATTGGTTTCAAGACTTTAAGAATCATGCAGAACAGTCAGTGCCAGTTACCGAGTTTAAAACAAAAGATATCGCCAGTAACAAATCGTTGTTTGGTTTAAAATGTGGCTTTAATGAATCACTGGCGTTAGTAGTAGCACATTTAGCATTTGAAACTGCTTTATTATTTGGCGTCTTGAGCATTAGCTGGATTTACTGGTTCTCGGATGATATAACAGCTTACAGTTTTCTCCTCTGCAACAACCTTGCAATGGTTTTTCAACTTTGCTGGAAGCTGAAAGCCGCATGTTATATTTTTGACTTACTCATTTGTATATCAATAGTTCGTGCTGTGAATACGTTTGCGTTTATTGTTGGTTACATAGGATTGGGATGTGTGATAGCCACGAAGTGGATAAGGTAACAAAGCCACAAACTTGAAGTAAATTGCTATAACACAATCAAACATAATTTACACACTTATTGTTATTTTTCATCTTGAATATTTCAGGAACCACAGGAGGCCCCAGTTTGATACAGCTGATGCTTTTTTCAAAATTAAAATCTACACCCAAATGCAACTTGTGCTACAGTTTGTAAATATATTTTTGAATCCCTATGTGTATACCGTTTCATCACTGCTAGCTGTGTTAGTAGTAGTGTCCGGAAACTATGTCGCATGCAAGACTTTTAGTAGGGATGGCTTCGGCATGCTCCCATTGGCAGTTATGATAGGATCAATTGAAGTAACGTATTCGCAATACATGGCATTAACAAAAGCTGAATTGATTTCAAGCATTTCAGGCCAATTAATTGCTACGAACTTCGGATATATTGAATACAAAGGCTGCTTGTCGAAACGAATGGAGTGCATACGATTAAAAATGGTAACTAAGGCACAAAGACCTCTGACGGTTGAAATTGGAAATTTTTTTAAGGTTACGAGTGGGACAGCAGTATCATATCTACTATGCGTTTTGGACAACACAGTTAACGCTTTGTTAACGTTTTAGCGCTGTCTAGCGTGCATTGAATCCGTACAGTGAACAATTCTTTAATGTTGACATTAATGACTTTATTTAATATTGTTATGCATACGTGGATTAGTTATTGTAAACATTGTAGAAAGATTATACAAAAATTGTTGTAGTAAAGAAAGATGGGATTTACAAACCCAGTTATATAATGATGATAGTCTTGTTCATGTTAAATACAAATATGCGCGACCAGCGTACTATTAATTGGGGCAATGAGGGTAGAAGTAATGGTAATTATAATCTATAATTAATTGAAACCATTATCTCCGTATTGTCCTTTTAAATTGAAAAAATGACGAAATTGCATTCCGACTATTAGATAAGCGGATGGTTCATGGAATAAACTATGTCTTGAAAAGTTTTAATAAAAAATCTTAGGTTTAAAAATCTTTTAGAAGCCTCGTGCCCGATAAAAAACCAGCAAGTAATAAAATTATGGTCTCTAGATTAGAATATCAGTAAACGTAAATAAAAATCAAACGTTTGTCATTCGATAGCCACATTCGAATATTGTTTATAATGTTCTTTATGTTGTTCTAATAAAATGATTTTGAAATACATATAAAATAACATAAACGTTTATAAATATGCTTATACTCACATTTTAAAGGTAATTTAGACTACTATAAGGAAATTATACGGAGGAAGGAAACGTTTAAACTTTTTATTTTATTATTAAATGGACTTTTTTACTGAGTTTGTTATATTGTTTTATAAATGTCTCATTTTCCTAAACTGAATAAGACCAAATAAATATCCCAAGAAAAACTTCAACAGTAGTAGTAGCGTATGCAGGGGTGCAATCTTGCTCAAGTTCTGTATTCCGTGATGTGAAGTCCAATTCATTCGTAGTGCGTGATAATTACCAGGGGTAGGTGTGTATGTAGACCACCTCTTAATTTCGAGAAAAATATTTTTGTGATTCAGATGCAATTTACCCACGCTATGGCAACTATGCTTTATATTTCAGACTTTTTGGAAAAGTGTGCTAAACAAAAACTCCGAATTTAAATAAAGTGTAAAAAAAAGTTAAATTCAGACTTTTTGAAAAAGTGCAAGAACTTAAAATTCAGACTTCTTATAGTGTAAAAAAATAAAGATTCAGGTTTTTTTAGAAAGGTGCAGAAACTTAAAATTGCGACTTTTTTAAATGTGTGAAAAATAAAATTCCAGACTTTTTGAAAAATTGTAAGAATGGAATTCCGCCTTTTAGATTTGTAAAAATTCAAAACTCAGATTTTAAAAAGTCATTAAATGAAATTTAGATTTTTATAAAAACCTAATAAACAGAAACTACACTTTTAAAATTCAGTCACTTTAAAAAAATCTAAAAAATAGTTTAAAACTTCCTTAATGAGCGTTTAGCCAATTTTCCTATGCTCAAAAACGACTCCGTCTTTTTAATTAGTCACAAAAATACCCGCTTTTAAAAATACGAATAAGACCCGACCGTTAGTTGTTGATTTTCGTTGCGTTTTCCTGGAATCGTGGAAAAATATAATTGATTATATACAGCAAAAGAATCCAAGTGCAAAAGCTGGTGTGGTAAAAAATTAGCACAAGATGTAATTTCTTTTAGCAGTTTATGAAAAATGAACATTTATGTAGCTTTATAGATTAAATATAATATATACATTGAATTGAATTATATATATTGAATTATTGGTGTAATAATGCAGGCACAAGTAAATATACCGAGTTTCCGTCATAATAATTCAAGAATTTTATTTCATTCCATTGACTTAATCTAGTTTGGAAGAAATGTTACTTTTTTGAGATACAATTAGTTAAGGCTTGCTCGCACTAATTTATAACTGCAAATCAGATACCAAAAATTCTAAGTGAGGTAAATTCGAATAGAAACTTGATTTAAATTCAAAATAACGTCTAAAGGAAGGAATTTTAGGTTCAAACTGAATTTTTACTGAGGTGTGGGTTCATCTGATAAAACATAGTAACTTCAATGTTATAATGAAATTTTTGCTGGGTTCGGGTTCGGAAGAAGTTGTGCCCCTTGCCGGAATTCATCCCTACCACAATTTTTTTTTGCAGCTGAAATAAAACAGAAGGTAATTTTGTGAAATAATCGTGGTTTTATCATTTTTCATGAGCACAATGTTACCCATAAAAAAGATGAGGCACTTTTAAGTATTTAAAACTGTTTATAATAAATATTATTAATTTGTGTATATATGCTTTATTCAATAATGTAACTCTGTGTTAACGTAGTTCGCTACTTACAGTCCTTTGCTGCAAACCCAGCCTTCACAGCACGTACTTGACGACACAACTGTCCTGGAATCAGCATCGGATAATAAAATTAAACTCATACTACGGATTACGAATTTACAATATGTGTTAAAAGATCTATATATGTTGTGCATATATGCATATTACTGTTCTGGCTAACTAAAATTACGAAGTCTTAATCTTAAAAATATCGAGCCACACTCCTTCAGGGTCTTAAGCTCTGCCTCAACGCTAAGCGAGTGCACGGAGCAGAAGTACAGACAAAAGAGAAGAGCTAGGCGAAGAGTGTTCACCAAAAACGCTTGCTTTCCCATCTTTTCAGATCACGATAACGATGCGAGAAAAATGAGACAAAGAAGGTAAGTTCAAAAATCAAAGGAATATTTTCTCCAGTTGGTTTTCCTTTAGATATGGATATCAGCCTGAAGTCGTCCTTGTAGTACTGATGATGATCAAGTGAGTAGCAATGAAGGTATTTATACTCAATTAGCTCTAGGTCAACCCCATGGATAAGTATGGGTCCGGGTATTTCAAAGCGGATTAAAAATGTGTATCTGGATGATTAATTTATTCCTCTGTGACTTCAAAAGAGGAAAAATTATTATTGCGAAATAATTAGACTAGTTTGACAATTGTGTGGATAATAATATAATAGCATTATAACAATTATAATTAAACTGAAGCTCTATATAATATCAATAAATATTGGCACAATATACTAGTGGCAGCAACCGTTAATGTGTTTGATACCTGAAATTAGTTGCTTAGAGTCAGTGAAGTACAAAGAATTTATAATCAATTTCTACAGAGCATCGTCCGCACATCACAGCACTTTACTTAATACCAGCTGTGCCGGTGCACGGTAGGCAGAACTAACAAAAGATGATGATGACAAAATGAAAATGAAATAAGTTATGACTTATTGAATACAACAAACTCGAAAGCCTATGTGTAGGTTTGCTATGGTCTATTTATTGAGAAAATTAAAGAAATGGAAATAAATCGAATTGAATTGAAGTTTAAATTTAAAATGAAAGAAAGATCAGCAGTAGTAACTCCATCAGATTCAGAGTTGGAAGTGAATTCACAAAATCATGAACACAGTAAAATAAAGTTCACAACTGCTATGAAATAATACAAGTAATTACAATTATGAATAATTACAAGACCAAGAAGCGATTTACAAAGAAGCACAATTGCTTACTACAAGTATTCTTCTTTGTTGAACATGAGTTGAGGTCAGTGGCAACTAAACCTTCTAATTAAATAATAACAGTTGACAAATTAATGAATACTAAATATTCCTTGCTTACAGCTTAAAATTAACCATGATTAGGTAATCACAAATTACCATGTTGATTAGCTCCAAATAGTAATGACTATTTACAATGACAATTCAGAGTGGCCCAAAGCAACTAGATATCCACTAGTACAAAAGATTACAATTGATTATTCAAATGCTACACCACAAGACCATAGAAATAATACTGACTTGACCGCTCACCTCCTTACAAGTAATTAGTTATTCACAAGTCACATTCTACAATACAGTGCTGACTACAAGCCAACATGTTGTTTTCCAGGGCTGACCGATCGATGGTCGCAGTATTCAAACAATCAACTGACCCAAATCAGAATCTTATTCACTTTATGAATATTGAACAAATATAGAAATAACAAAAATGATGCAACCATCGGTGCATTGAACTAATATTAATAGTGCTGAATTACCAGCACCTAACACTAACAACTAACACTGAACAATACAAGGCTGAATTCGTGGACGAAAGAACTGGTGGGCTATTCAAATAGCCTACTACAACACACTCTAATCGCAGAGTCTAGACACCAGAACATTCCGCCCACCGAGAACATTATGATGTTCTCCACCTTTCCTAACCTTTACAATAAACAACATTTACAGAACAATATTTTTACAATATTACCCTAACCAAATACAATAAAGAATTATGATCCATTTTTAATTCTGATATACAGACAAATCATATCAAACAAGAGTTAAAGTAATGTAACGTAATTGATTAAATAATGAATGTATTATCCTGCACTACCAATAATGCATGTATTATTTACACACAAGATCTCAAACACATACTGAATTACATTGAATTCAACAAGAAATGTGATACATAGCATTAAGCACTACAAACTTTAGTTACAATCATGCATACTTCATTTATATGTACATACAATAAATAATTAGAATGCACTGACTTAAATGGAAATAATAAATGTTGTATGTCACATTGCACATGATTAATCAACTCACAACAAAATAGTGAATAACAACTGCAGTTTGTGTTGAATTTAGTTTATACACATGAAAAACATAATTATTTGTATGCACCGCGGAAATAGATGAGACGAGTCCAGAAGCTGTTGATTGAAGAAACTCTTCGGCTGCGGAAGAATTCGATGATTTCTCTCTCCGGTAGACTCTGTTCTTTTGAAGGCGGCCGCTCACCGTGACGGCTCCCATTTCTTTGTTGAAGAAACATGGACGAAGGCTGCCCGCTGTCGATGGAGTGTAATATTTTGACCTGTAGGTCTTGATCCGTAGGAGGGTCAGCATGTTGAAATCAAGTAAGAAGGCATACCTTCTTCGAGCTCGTAGAGATGTTGAAACCGGAACTGCGGATTGTCCAGCCATTAGAAACAAGTAGCTGGTTCTGGTCTTGTCCAAATCAAAGTTCCACACATCAAAGAGAACCGAAGAAGTTAAATTTCTCGAATCGAATTTCACACGCCAAGGATTCTTGAGTACGCTGCTACCCCATTCTGTTGCTGACACCAACTAAGAAGACGCAATATAGGCTCGAATCATATTCACTGTATTGACATCAAATCTGAGAGAAACCAAAAGAACATTTTCTATTCCATTCCACTGGAACCCTTGGTCATATGGATGGTCCAAAGTCTTCTGACACATCCGTGGGCTGTTGGTGGAAAAGGTAACACTGAGAAAAAGAAAAATCATTTTTAGTTTAGCCAAATGTATTCTCAGCATCCGTCCGATGCTCCCGTCAGTCTTCGTTGCCCCACACCTACTCCTTGAAGAACTCTGGACCATGGCCCGGGACTTTGCTGCAGAACTACTCTCGTTGCTACCCTCCAGCTGAAGACTACCGCTGTGATGTACCAAAGAAGTCATGATTTTTTGTGCCTCCTTTGCTTCATCTATACATTGTTGTTGCTATTGATTGATGGCTTTGGTGTAGCTGTGATTTACCATGCGAGTAGCCATAATGATATTTTCGTCGGGTGACGTAGGTAGGTAGGTTGGAAATTTCTTCTCGTGCCGGTCCTCATGGGTTGCGGTGACGATGTCAACCATAGCATGGCTAACATAAATTTTTGACACTTTAGCTGATGGCAGTCGTCCATGCAGTAGCCAACCAAGCGCCGAGTTTTCTTCCACTTGAGTACCCTCTGGCCCGATGCGAATCCCCTTCCTCTTAATTTCTACGACCACCCTGACGCAGAATATTAAGTCAACCTCTCTAGACTTGTAGAAAGTTGGATCTGTCCACTTTAGTGTGTCGACGTGTGACCACATGTGGTCACCCACCTCAACTGGAGGTAACTTCTGAGCTACCTTTGGTACAACCAGTGCCAATCGGTTGTGTTGAAGTCATTGTGGCATGACCCCAATTTGAGAAACGTCTCACTGTCTGCTGTGCCTGCGTCTGAAGCTGCAATCTCTGTGATTTTACGGTTGACACTTCTTGTTGGTAGCCTCAGTATCTTCGCACATTTGCTAGAGATGAAGCTTTTCTGTGACCCACCATCCACTAATGCTCTGAATGCCTGAAAATCCCCCTTGCTGATTGAACCCTTACTAGAGCTGTAGCCAGCAACGCGCCCTCCCTCGTAGCCCCTCCGCTGGAGTAGTGACTGGAGGTAGAAGGTTGACGTTGACTTAGATTTGCTGCTGCAGGTAATGATGAGGGTTGGGTTGTAGTTGGATGTACCGATGAGTGTGTTGATGGTGGAGTTGGTGATGACGATAGCCGATCGTCATGAAAAAGAGAATGATGAGTGCCTTTGCATGTCCCACACTGTCGCCAGTATTAACACTAAGCTGCTGAGTGACCTTTGCCAAAAAAATTAACACAAAGATTATTCTCTCGTACATACGCCCATTTCTGGTCGTCATTTCCAGAAGTTTGGAGCGATGGTTTAAGTAGTGCTCCCCTTTGCAAATGAGGCATGCCTCCTTCACACTTGCGTGATGAGTAGTTGCCCCTCTGAGATTCCCACTTCTGTTTGTCTGCTGCGGCTTGTGGAATTGCTGTTGCTTTCGTTTAGTTCCTGAACCGCTTAACACTGATAATGAATCTGCTGTCTTTAATATGAATTTTATTAAATCTTCAAAATATTGTACTTTACCTTCCTCTGCTAACATATTTCACTGGTGACTAGTATCCATGTCGAGCGCCTGTTCGGTGACGTGGATGAGGATGTAATCAATATGCTTTATATCCTTTTTAAGGATTACGAGGGAATCTGATATTCCCTTTACCTTGTCTACCAGCTGTCGGAGGAGAGGTGCGGATGACGTCTTGATTGGTGAAAGGGGAAAGAGTCTGGAAAGTTGCTCGTCGAGTAAGATCTTGGAGTTGTGGTACCGTTTGGTGATGATTTCCCAAGCCTGGTTGTATGTGCTGTTGCTTATGGGTCTTGATTAGTGCGGCCGCCTCCCCCTGTAGACACGAATTCAAATATTGTAACCTAAACTCCGGTAAGTGTTGCATTGCTGTGGACTGCGGTGACAAAAAGGTCGTGGAAATGTAACCAATTTCCGCCAGTCCCGTTAAATTTCGGTAGACTCAGGTTAGGCCGTTTTACAACTTGAGACAGGGCAGCCGGTCCAGCGCTAGAACTTTTATGCTTCTTCCAGTTTTAAAAGGCACTACTACTGCGTATTTTCGATTAGGTGGGTTTATTTTCTACTTTCAGAGTCCTGGGATACTACAATCAATGTTAATTATTATTTTAAGATACTCTGCCCTGAAGTATTTGACTGTTGGTGACGCATTCGTCATTTATTACACTTCACCGGTTCTGGTTACTATCCTGGCCCATTTCCTCCTTGGGGAGAAAACAGGCAAGGTTCCAGTATTATCCGCCCTTCTCGCCGTTTGCGAGGTCGTTATCATCGCCCAACTTCCTTTGTAAACCGGAAAGTTTCATTTGGCAATCAAACTTTGGTAATTGGCCGTACATTATTAAAAACCATATTCCTAACACAGTCGTTTATCAACAATTTTCCATATTGTAAATATTTAAACATTAATTCGGTGACTGCGGATAACAGTATCTAAATATCCAACTGTAAGACATAGACAAGATCTTGTTATCTCCTTTTGGGACTCAGAAGTATGGCGACTCCATGCCCCTGACCTGACTCCCTCTTCCCCGAAAGCTAAACTAAAACTAAATCTCGACGAAAAGTTTCAATTCAAATACTTGCTTTTTAATTTTTATTAACTATTCGAGAATGATTTACAAATAATTACTAAAATAATTTTATTTATACAGAAAGTGGTAAAAACAAAGGATGCGGCAAAGCCTCTCCGACTGGACTCCGATTTGACTCTCAAGGAAATCTTTTACTTATGGATTTTAAGTACGGAATTCTAAATGTCGAATTAGAAACAGGTAAATATTGAAGCAATTTTTTGAGCGTGTGCCTATAGCAAGTAATTTTTTGAAATCACTGAGAATATTCTTACGATTTTCTTCCGTTCCCCTTTAGGCTTTGTAAAACACTTGTTACGAATGGACGAAGCGATCGAAGGCCACGCTCCTTTTATGCCAGATGACGTTGACATGGGGAAAAACGGTTTGTTATACTAATCGGAATTTGTAAGAGCGGATACACTCTCAATTACAGACGTGGCGGGGTTGAATGGGAGATTAATTCAAACGTATCTTAGGACAAATATGCACAAAGTTTTGATTAATGGACTAGCTGCAGGCAATGGGGTACAGCTGTCCCAAAACGAGGACTTTGTACTTGTCTGTGAATCCTTTGCCTTCCGAGTGGCTCGGTTAGACAGGAAATCAATTTCTCGACGAATTTTTCGCAGTAGTCATCCACAGGGTTAGCCCTTCTAGGAGTAGGTTTAAAAAGGATTTTTTTAAATTAAGAAAAACAGATCCTTTTTAATGTACACAAAATCTGATGCAGCTTTTTGAAATGTACACAGTGGTAGTTTTTTTGAATTGTGTTAATTTTCAAAAAAAATGCGTCGTTTTTTTCGTCCATTTATAAAAAATGGCGCCTTTTCCGTATAAATTTAAAAAACATTCTATTCGTCGAAAGTAGAATGTGTATTTTGAATATTCAAGTGTAGGTCTAGGCCTACGTGGCCTCTGCCTAGTTATGCTACTGTAAAAAAGTAAATTGTGCATCGTAATTGAATTGAGTAAAATGCATTTCAAATCATGTTTGTGTTTGAACTACATTTTAGATGCGTCAAATTACCCAGCTTACAGTTGGCAACAAGTTTGCCTACATGGGATGCTACATACGTGAACAAATTTGGAAAATTTACATCAAAGATTTAAATGGAGGTGATTGAGAAACACAAATATCGGTTAATTAGTTGTCGTTGTACTCATCGTTAATTGGGATTACATCATTGCAATTTTGACCAGAGAATTTTCTTCATGTAACTGTTGAACGATGTTAAATCAAATGCTTGCATTAACTAATTGATTACAGCAAGTGTTAAAAATCTTTTGACATTCTCATCTTGGTCGATGTCTCACCTAAAAAATCAGGGAAATCAAACCAGCGAGCAATTTAACAACGGATGAATTAACATGAATTAAGGGAAAAATAAATATCTTGCGCGAATTCTGTATTTCGTGATGTGAAGTCCAATTTATTCGTAGCGCGTAATGATTACTAGTGGCGTATCCAGGGGTAGGTATGTAATTAGACAACTACCTACCTCTGAATTTCGAGAAAAATAATTTTATGATTCAGATACAATTTACACACACTATGGTAACTATGCTTTATAATGCGGACTTTTTGGAAAAGTGTAGAAAACAAAACTTCCGAATTTAAATAAAGTGTAAAAAAAATTAAATTCATACTTTTTGAAAAAGTGCAAGGTTCTTTTTAGCAAGGTGCCGAAACTTAAAATTGCGACTTTTTTTAAATGTGTGCAAAATAAAAATCCTAACTTTTTGAAAAATTGTAAGAATGGATTGCCGCCTTTTACAACTGTAAAAAAATAAAAATTCAGATTTTAAAAAGTTATTAATTGAAAAGACCTTTTGAAAAACAACAAGATACAATTCGTTTAGTGTTGCTCGCAATAATTTATAATTGCAAATCAGACAAAAAATGCTAAGTGAGCTAATTCCGAGTACAAAGTTAATATAAGTTCAAAATACATAGGCATCTAACGCCTAAAAGAAGGAATTTGTGGTTTAACCTAAATTTTTACCAAGGCGTGGGTTCATCTGATAGAAGACTGTAAAGTCAATGCTATGACTTGTTAAGAATAGTCACTAAATATTTGCTAGATAGCTAGTTATACCGCGTTTCAACTATTCTTGCTTAAGAGAATAATACCATATAGAGATGTAGTATTACTGATACAATTGAGTTATTATGACAAATAACCACAGCTTACTATGTACTGATCAAGTGATTACTTACTACGACTGGATTGTCTAATCACAACTGATACGAACCAACTGATTTGTTCTCTCATACTTTATTTTAAAATTCACATCGTATTTATTGCTTTACAATTTATACAACTATTACTAATAATTAGTTTGTTGTTACTTTTGTTATTTCCTTTTAACGATTACCGAATTAGTTAATTTCAACTTCATCTTTACTGTAATGTATTAGGAAAGATTGCATAATACTTAACAGTTTACTCTACTCAGCATTTACTCTCATTATCTTATTTCAATGTCATAAAGTGATAAGTGTAAAATGCTCTAAATACATTAATACTCACAACAAAACTTAAATTTCTGCTGCTACACGGATCGGGGTTCAGAAGGAGTTGTGCACCCTGCGGGAGTTGATCACTAGAAAGGTAATTTGTATTTGCACTTACGACAAAACAGAAAGGTAATTTTGGGAAAATGTTACACATAAATAAGATGACGCACTTTTTTGCTATTAAAACTGTTTATAATAAATAATATTAATTTTTATGTTTTATTCAATAATGTAACTCAGTGTTAACTTAACTATAATTACTACTTACAGCCATTTGTGACAAACCCAGCCTTCACAGCACTCACTTGACTTCTCACAACTATCCTGGAATCAGCATCGGATAATCAAATTAAACTGATACTACGTATTACAAATTTACGATATGTGTAAAAGATATGAATGTTGTGGATATATGCATATTAATGTTCCGGCTATTCAAAATTACGAAGCCTTAATCTTACAAATATCCAGCCACAATCCTCCGGGGTCTTGAGCTCTGCCTCAACGCTAAGCGAGTGCACGGAGCAGAAGTACAGACAAAAGAGAAGAGCTACGAGAAGAGTGTTCACCAAAAACGCTTGTTTTCCCTTTTTTTAGATCACGATCACGATCACGATGCGGGAAAAATGTGACGGAGTAATTAAGTTTCGAAAATCAAAGGAATATTTTCTCCAGTTGGTTTTCACTTAGATTTGGATTTCCGCCTCCACTTGTCCTTGTGGCACTGATGATGATCAAGTGAGTGGCAATGAAGGTATTTATACTCAATTAGCTCTATGTCAACCCCATGGAGAAGCATGGGTCCGGGTATTTCAAAGCGGATTGAAAATGTGCATATGGATGATTGATTTAATTATTCTTCTGACTTCAGTAGGTAAAAAAATGCTATTGCAAAATAATGAGACTGGCTTGACAATTGTATGGATAATATTATAAGAGCATGATTTTAATTATAATCAAACTGAAGCTCTATATCATAACAATATTAACACAGGATACTCGTGGCAGCAACCGTTAATGTGTTTGATACCTGAAATTAGTTGCTTAGAGTCAGTGAAGTGCAAAGAATTTATAATCAATTCCTACAGACCATCTGCTCAACTGCTCACCGTTCAGTCACGTCCGCATGCCACAATACTTTACTTAGTACTAACCTTGTACATACACATCGATTTCTTCTATGGCTTTAAGTACAACTGAATCTCCAATTGGTAGAGAAGCTAAGGTTACTGCCAGCCACAAGTTTTGCGATTTTTTAGTCAATACTCATAGACACTTGTCGAATCATCAACACATATGAGTATCATTCGAGCGTTAATGCATTTATAAAAATGGCAGCCAGATAGGAGTGCAGCTGTGATTTAATTTTGGGTTTTACTGAGCAATTCAGAGATTTTTTCAAATTCACTCGCAATCGTTTCTAGTGCAAAACACACTGAGGCTTTTTGGTGAATTCTAAAACAAACTGAGTCATTTATATGTAATTACATTAAAAACGTGCGTAATTTTTTTGTGAATTTAAAAAAAAATACTGTGTCAGTTTGATCCAAATTATAAAACAGTACGCATTTTTTTGTAAATTCTAAAATACACTGACCAGCAACACTTCTCAACCTATTTTTACGGATTCTATGGATATATATATTTTTCAAATTGCGTCTTTTTGGTGCAATTTTCTCAGTGTGTATTTTTAAAATTCTTTTAGAGGCCTTAGCTTATGCCTAGTAACGCTACTGACAGCAAAATAAAACAATATTACCAATGACGAATAAAATAATTTGGATACCGAAAACGTTAAAAATAAACGGTGTGGCAAAGCTTTCCCAGCTGGAATCCGATTTGATTCTAAAGGAATTCCTTTTTCTATGGATTTGAAGTATCGAGTTCTTAATGTCGAATTAGAAAGAGGTAAATATTGAAGCAATGTTAGCAAAGCAGTTTTAATGGACTAACTGCAGGTATTGGTGTACAGCTGTCTCAAACTGAGGATTTTGTACTTGCGCCTTTGCCTTCCGAGTGGCACGGTTAGTCATGAAATGAATTTTTTGAAGAAGTTTTCGCAGTAGTCATCTGTAGCATCCGCAGAGTTATCCTTGTAGGCATATCAGTGGGTCCTCAAAGACCTTTTTAAATTATGGAAAAACAGATGTTGCTTTCTTTAATGTACACAAAATCAGATTCAGCTCTTTGTTTATACGAAGGTGTTTAGAAATGTAAACAAAAACATTTGCCATTTTTGATATTTATTCAAAAAACAGTTTTGAAATTTACACAAAAACCAGATGCAGTTTTTTGGCGTTTTTACAAGATAAGATGCAGCTTTTTACAATTTATACAAAAATGCTTCTGTTTTTTCAAACTGACAAAACCAGATGCAGTCTGAATGTATAATTTGCACTAGAAATAGTTTCGTTTTTTTTACTTTGCAGTAGAAAAAATTAAGTTCTTTTAGTAAGCCTTACCTCACAATAATGACTTAAGACTGGTGATGATTTCTTTGTAATTCCATGAACTCCTTAGACATAATCTAAACGGCTCGAAGGCCGGAACCAGTGATATTTCCATGGATGGTTTGCCTGGAATGGCTGATAACTAAAAGATATTCTGGCTAACTAAAGTTATGACGTCTAATAAAAAAACAAAAATAAAATAACATATGCCACACGCCTTCGGGGTCTTGAATGATTTATTCCTTTGACTTTACCTGACTTCAATAAGTAGCATGCGTGTGTACGTAAGTATCACCAATAAGTCATACTAAAATATCACCTTCGTAACTAGAGTTGGTAATTCACATTTAATTCGAATATGCAGTCAGTTTGTTGCTACAACTTGAATAAAATAATTGATGATGAGATGATGACATTGAACGTTGACGTTATGGAACCCCAAGTCAAGTTTAGCCTGACAAGGACAAGCGCATCAAACAATTATATGCGCTATTTTATAAAATATTTTGCAATCTGCATTATTCCACTTTTGTTATGTTTTCATTTCTAGTATATGTTTAAAATGTATTGTCATTTGTGCTGAATTCTTGCAACCAACCGTGATCAATTGAAGTACACATCTGTTCTCTATTGTATCTGTAGGAAAGTTAAGCAGGTTTAAATTAAAATGCGCCAGATTAATTATGAACAAAAGATGTGTGCAATTTAAAAATATAATTGCTTCATTACTATCCGTCGTTCGGCTTGTTTATTTTAGTTTTAAAAACTTTAACTTAAACCATATTAGCGAGTTTTCGGAAGTGCAACGTAATTATATGTCCACATTCCTAATTACGTTTTTCGAACAAAGTGAGTGCAGGTCCTGGCCTGATACAACTTGGACTAGTGTAAGAAATGGCAGCTTTGCTCTCTATACAATCCGTTTCCGTGGAAACCATTCAGGATGTCAGTACACTAAGTACTGCTACAAGCCTCCACGTCGATCCAGCGAAAGATATGAGGACAATAAAATGGGTTGGTCCGGTGAAAAAAGGATGGTTTAGACAATACGCTGGAGTGCTGCTCACACTAGGAGCGGAAGTTTTATTCTCCTTACTCATTTTACTCGTCACAACATTACAGGCGCATGGTTTTGAAGCCGAACATGCTTATTTTTGGCGTAATGCTGGCATCACAATTCTTTCTATTCCTTTCCTCGTTTACTTCGAGTGTAAACACAAAATGAACCAAGAAAATAGCACCAAGACCACATCCGGCCTACCAGGATCCGTGTTTGACACAATTTGGCCTCTAAATCGCAGCGAGAAATGGATCACTATTGCTGCACTGCTGGTTAATAGATTATCTTGATACTTACTACTGATTTTCATTTTAAACTTTTATGCTTCTTCCAGTTTTAATACGCACTACTACTATGTATTTTCAGCTATGTAATTATGTTGGTTTATTTTCTATTTCAAGAGTCCTGGAATACTGCAATCAATGTTAATAATTATTTTAAGATACTCTGCCCTGGAGTATTTGACTGTTGGTGACTCATTTGTCATTTATTACACTTCACCGGTTCTGGTTACTATCCTGGCCCATTTCCTCCTTGGGGAGAAAACAGGCTGGGTTCCAGTATTATCCGCCCTTCTCGCCCTTTGTGGGGTCGTTTTCATCGCCAAACCTCCTTTGTTAACCGGAAAAGTTTCATTTGACAATCGAGCTTTGGTAATTGCCCATATGTACATACATGGAAATAAAATATCTTCTATACAATTATTCTTCAACACTCTTCTATATTCTTGAAAACTCTTAACCGTCCTAGGAAAAGAGACTCTAATGAACCCGACTTTATCCTTGTCACTGCTATTACATCATATCGTCAATTAAGATTCAAAATGAACTACATCCAAAACGCATTTAAAGCAAAATGACCTACATCTGTAAGAATTTTTGAATTCTATCAAAATTTCGAAAATTCAAAATTTGGAAACGTTCAAAAATTGCTAAAATACGAAATTTTGAAACCGTTGCAAATGTATTGTAATGGACTTAGGTCATTTTGATTTGAAGGCATTTTGGATTTAGCTCATTTTGACTCTGTATCGGCGATTTATTGGGTAAAAACAATGATTTTTTTTAATTGTTGGAGGTGGGAACTGGACTAGCAGTTGGTTCGTTAATTTGCACGGTACTAGTGACAATCATGACCAGAAAGATCCGTACAGTTCAATTCTCTTTGGTACTTGCGATCTACGGGTCAATTGGAATGGTCATGTCCTTGATTATGTCTCAACTTTGGACTGGATTCCCCCTACCGCATAGACCCACGGATGCCCTGATGTTGATTGGAGTAGCTGGACTTTCTTTACTTGGACAAATGCTCCGAATTCTAGCGCTTAAATTTGAAGAAGCTGGACCGGTAGCAATATTTCAAACCTGCCATGTTGTCTTCGGCTCCATTCTTAAGATCTTTTCCGGAATGCAACCAAGTTTGTTCCAGTGAGTTATTAGTGCAATAAGATTACATTTAGATATTTTAGCATGGACTATATTTACTGCTTGGTCGGACGGTCTAGCTCTAGTATTATAAAAATAAAAATAAACTAAAACCGCTTCTTATTCTTACAGTGTAATGGGAAATTCCATTATTTGCCTCGCAATTCTAGTGACAGTGACAAGAAAATAATTACGTTTCAACTTGGCCTTAGAAACATTGATTTGTTTCGCAGAATATTTTGTATTTTGTTGCAGCAAAAGTCAATGTGGTTTTCTGTTTAGATTCTATGTAAGAAGTTAAGGTGCTTTGGTCGCATTACGTTTACGGTCTTGAATTTTGTTCGTTGAAAAGAATTGGTTTGATTATTATAAATAAAAGTGATAATTGTTAAAAAAATGCAAAATGCGACTGTAAACAGACGATATGTAATTATGCTCATACAAATTCCTCATGGATTTTCTACCTTCCACTCATTATCTTGTGATTACGAGTTGACAAGTCTATAACCTCTTCACATGATGATTAAGTTACAACTGTTCATTGATGCATAATCAAAATTATCTCGCACTTGAAGTGTCATTGTCAAAATATTTTTATCAGCTGTAATTTAAACTCGTTTGGTAGACATTCTTTTCACGATGAGACACTTTCTGTCAATCAGTTAATTAGTTAGTGTCATTTTTTTACGAATACGAAATTAAATCACTCGCATTAGTCAAAACGAAATTATTGATATAAATACAAAGCACGTCTGTACAACTTCAAGGAAGGTAAATTCGAATCATCAGCGGTAGCTACACTTATTGCTTATTTTAAAATGTGCAAAACAAGAATTTAATGGCAATAATTTTAATGCTTATTTGAAAATTCTATTCAGTAGTAGTTGATTCTAACATGTTCATCATTATAACTTTAACTATCGCTGAAGAAGGATGGCAAAGTTTATTCCAGTTCGAAAGAACGCTCGAAATTGAAAATAAAATAAACTATTCCTGTATACTTTTCTAGAACGAGGAAAATGAAATACGAAGAGGTTCCCGAACCCATTCGGCGCTTGGCAAAGATAAGTTTTTATGTTTTGCTGGGTGCATATGTTCTAACAGTGGTCCCAGGAATCCCACCAACTGCTGATTTCAAGGCTTTCATGTACCGTTATAATATTTCAAGCAAAATAATTTGTTTATCATTAAGCGTTCTTCATACTGTCATTTTTTTAAAGAAAGTTTCTTTTTTACTTTTGCAGCCCATCACCCGAAATTAAATTGGAGGGGAAATTAAGGCCAAATTACGTTTTGGACAAAGCAGTAAAAATTAGCGATGGGGAGTTTATAGGAGCAGAATCGATTGTGGTTGATTACGACGGCAAACACATTTACTTTGGCACTGCTGGAGGAAAAGTTATAAAATTAAAGGACAAAACAAATTCTAGGGAAAAATCTGAGTTTAAAGTCATAGCCCAGTATGAAGTGCAATGCGGTAATGGTTTTTGTTTTTTCTAGTATTAATGCGTTAATTAAATGCGTCTTATTCGTACTTTCGTACATTCTTAAAGGCAGCGTATTTTTAAATTTCCTTTGTGCACCTTGACCTACACCCAGTAACGGTAGTAACTACTAAGAGCACAGGAAAAAAAGATTACCAATGAATATTAAAATTATATGTATAGGTACAGAAAGTGTTCAAAATAAACGATGCGGTAAAGCTGCCCCAGCTGGAATCCGATTTGACTCTGAAGGAAATCTTTTACTTGTGGATTTGAAATATGGAATTCTTAATGTGGAGTTAGATACTGGTAAGCTAAATATACACGCTCAAAAAGTACACGCTTACTGCAAAACAATTTTAAACTTTTAAAATATTCAAACAAGATTTGAAGTTGTAGTAATTAATTTTTTAAATTCATCGGGAAGATTCTTTCTATTCTTTTATTACATTCTTTAAAGGCTTCGTAAAACACTTGTTACGAATGGACGATCTGATTGAAGGCCAGGCTCCTTTTATGCCAGATGACGTTGACTTAGGAAAAGACGGTTTATTATACTGGTCTGATATTTTAAGTGCGGATACACCTTCAATGACAGACTTGGCGGGGTTGAATGGGCGGTTAATTCAAACAGATCCCAGGACAAATACGCACAAAGTTTTGATTAATGGACTGGCGGGAGCAAATGGGATCCAATTATCTGAAAAAGAGGACTTTGTGCTTGTGTGTGAAACCTTTGCCTTCCGAGTCTTACGGTTAATCAAAAATTGATTTTTGAAAGATTTTTTCGCCGTAATAATAAATGATCTCTAAGACTGATTATGTTTTCTTGTAATTAGTTATTTCTGTGTTTCTTATCGTTAGATACTACCTAAAAGGCCCTAAAGCAGGAACTAGTGATATTTTCATCGACGGTCTGCCTGGAATGCCTGATAACGTTAGGGAGAATGGGAAAGGAGGCTTTTATGTTGCACTTTTCGGTCCACGCTCTTTCTTGGTAGACTTTTTACTTCTCACTAACAACTAAGCAAATTAAATTGTTACAGTTAGTAATAAGAAAATAAGCTCTGTTGTAGGGTAATTAGGGATGAGCGTACGAAGATTTTTAAAAATACTTTTCCTAGTTTAAATTTGCTCGAAAAGACGCAGGTTTTTAAAAGTTACGCTAACATGCTTAATTACTGATGCTTTTGTTGGAAAAATGAAGTGTGCTGAATCGTGAATGACATGTTAAAAACATTAAATTCCTTATTTCTTGAATTTAGATTGACACCCTGGGAGAATATCCGCAGATAAGGAAACTTGTTGGCAGACTTCAAACTCTCACTATTGCCCCTTTCATAATCCTCAACCAGATTGGGATTCAAAACGATTTTTTGGATCAAGTCATTGCTTATGTAAAAGCTATTATTAAATTTACAATTACATCATGAGATATTTTAGGTTTTTAGGACTGTCTTCCAAATTTAGAAAGATTTAAAAATTCAAAACTTAACAGTTGAGTTTTTCCTTTTATTTTAAGATTGGAGGATTGGGTCCCTTGGGCATTGACATGGCTTCTACTCCCGTAATTCTAGATGTGGATGCAAATGGAACCATTGAACGGGTCTTGACCACCAAGAATAATCAAGAGGTTTTCTTTCGTATTTATAATTTTATATATTTTTCAAACAATGCAGTACCCTAGCCAGGATTTCTTTTTCGCTTAGGCTAAATTACTCTCAATCGATTATTTAAAAAAACGTGCGTCGTTTTTGTGTTATTTAAAAAAATTGGCGTCGTTTATTGCGTAAATTTTAAAAAAATGCGTCGTTTTTGTGTTAATTTTTAAAAGAGTAACATCGTTTTTTGTGTAAATTTAAAACAATTGCAACGTTTTTGTTGTAATTTTATAAAAAATGGCGTCGTTTTTTTCGTAAATTTAAAAAAAAATGAGTATTTTTTTTCGTAAACTGTTAAAAAATTGAGTCGTTTTTTTCGTAAATTTGTTACAATTGGCGTCGTTTTTTACAACTTTATAAAAAATGCGTCGTTCTTTTGCTAATTTGCAAATTGGCGCCTTTTTCGCGTAAAAAACATGGTCTTTTCCGCGCAAATGTGAAAAAAGACTACTTTTAAAACTCAAGTTTAGGCCTAGGTTTACGCCTAGTTACAGTACTGAAAAAAGACAAATTTTACATCGGAATGGAATCACTTGGAATGAATTAAAAACCATGTTTTGTGTTTGAATTGCATTTTAGCTGCGTCAAGTTACTCAGCTTACAGTCGGCCACAAGTTTGCGTACATGGGAGGCTTCACAAATGAGCAAATCTGGAAAATTTCCATGAAGGATTTAAATGGGGATGAATGAGAATTAAAAATATCGGTTTATTAGTTGTCGCTGTACTTAATTGTGCTTAAATAATAAATTTAAAGTGCGACAAAATAATTTACTACATTCTCTTGCTGACTTATGTTTAGTAAAATGCTTGATCATCATTAACAAAAATTGCATTACACTAACTATAAAGAGTTGTTTGACATTCTCTTCGTGACCTTTGCATGCGAAAAAATGAAATCAGGAACGTAAAATCAGCAGGCAGACGTTGGCTGGATTAAATGAAGTAATAATAAGTCGAGAAATACGAATCTGTTCAGTAGCGATTCTACGGAATTTCACCAAACAGGCGGAATTTTACATTCGTAATATTTTTAACACCCACAAAAATTCAGCATTGTGCATACGAGAATTTTTGCAATGCTGTGAGGTATGAGTGGAACTCGGGAAAAGGAGGGCTTGGTAGGCAGTAGCTCGTAGACGATGGAGAGTGGGCACTCGCGATGGCTGGGACAGTGAGAGGGAAATAAGGTGGGCGAAGTGAGAACGTAGCTGAGTTTGTGTTTAAGTCCAATAGTTTATTTTATTTACGAACCTTGGTAGCAACTGACAAGAGGTACTGTGACTTGTATCTACTAGAGTAAGAGAGAGAATGGGTGTTGATGGTTAGAACGCAAGATGAAGACTGAAGAGAGAATGAATGATACAATACTTGGAAGGCTACAATCCTGAGGGTCGTATGTACTTATCCTAAGGATTAGCTTATTCTATGGATGAGCTATCCTAATACTTATACTATTCATTATCCTATGCTTATAGCTAGGTGCTTATGTGGCAAACTTAACCTATGGATGGGTGATGTTGTGAGAAGGTGAATAGTCCCTGGATAATATCCTGAGGGTGATATTTACCTCCTTACAATGTTTCCAAAACCTCACACAAGTGACCGCCTGCTTCGTCCACCCCTGGAAACGCTACTGATTTCAGAATTTTGAGACTAACAGAGTGCATTATGCACTACCGAAAATACCTTTTAAGAAGCAATTAAAAACAATTTAAGCACACAAAGGGTGTTGGGTTGCTGAATAATGGCTGATGCAAATAAGAAAGGCAAGACGACCAGTAATTGATTAAATAATTATATTATACAACTTTAAAGAAATCTCGATTCTCAACAACAGGAATTATGAATTACAAGTCTACTTAAATATAAAATCAAGAGCTTAGTAAAATGAAGTAGTTGTCAACTCAGCGTCTGTCCTCCGTCTGCTTGCTTCTGAGTTGGTGTTTTTGTAAGGTATTTTAAGACAAGTCGTTTCTGTTAGCTTTGACTACATTAATAGCCTAATTACTGAGAATAATGGATTCATTAATAACAAAGCACGTAGGTAATTGAGCCTGAATCGGTATTTAAATGAATGGTCACAACTGAGACACTAAAATATTCAAGCACTGACAATTGACATAAGTAA
>JAAXYX010000720.1:0-31854 GCA_036851915.1 Ptenothrix huangshanensis | reverse complement strand
TGATTATACGACATTGGACCGAAACGACAATTCGGCGAAAAATGTAAGCCGCAGACACTGGACCAAACAGACCGTTCAAAGAGGATTTTGTGCCGAAGACATTCAGCCGCCAGACAACTCGTCAAGCATAAATAACGCCGACATGCCGGTGGCAGACATGGCGAATGCGGACTTTCCACCGGCAGACATTGCGAAGGCAGACTTTCCACCGGCAGAAATTGCGACGGCAAACATGTGCATATGCTACTCATTTGTTAGTAACAAGCGAATGTAACTCATCAGTAACAGAGGCACACTGAGTGATTTTATTTTTGAAATTTTGACAGTGTATGCAATACAACATACACATTGAGCATGGGATACAAATTTCATAATTTGCATCATTTTATTCATCATGCTCAGAATAATATGCTACACATTCAAATACCATAACAGTACGTAGGTAGGTAGGTAATAATAGGTTCGGTCATTTTCGGATTGTCATATAAAATAAAATAAATCATATCAGTTGAAGTCATGAAACAACGGATCACAAAAATTTTAATTTTTTTGTCATCACTTGGAAACAATAGCAAACGGTACCCACGGCTGGCTGAATTGCCTCATTTCCAGCCAGGTGAGGATAGCATTATCAACCGATAACTTACATATTTAATTGTTTCAAGTATTGCGTTATTGTAATGACAAAAAGAATAGAGTGACATTTTATGTATTATACTCTAGGGGCATGGAGTAGTGGTCGGCATGGTCTGGTCCGGACCATAAAATTATGGTCTCGTCAGGTCTGGTCCGGTCCGGTCTGGTCCGAGGATTTAGGACCCGACCATACTTTGCTGGACCAGACCAGACCAGACCATACTTTATGGTCCGACTACTTGTGATAGATATAATCCAAAAAATTGCAAAAACAGACCAAAATTCATCAAACAATTGCCGATAAGGATTACAAATCTGAATTTCTAAAACTCATGTCTCATAAGAATAAAAAACTCAATAGCAATTTAGTTAGCGGTTTATTTTGACATTTTTAAGCATGATTTTTAAGTTTAAAAAAATTTTGATCAATCTGGTCCGAAATGGTCTGTTCTTGTCCGGTCTGGTCCGTGACCTTTCGTCTGCTCGTCTGCTCGGCTGCTAGTCTGCTCGTCTGCTCGGCTGCTCGTCTGCGTTTTCAGCGATTTAGCGTCATCATTACCGAAAGCTACGACTTTGGACCAAAACTGAAATCGGAACGCTGACACCCGTGGGATGAAAAAATCTAAAATTTGACTGTATTTCTAAGATTTGTAACAACCTGGTCACCCTATTTATGGCAAAAATTGGATATTATTATATATGAAATAGGGTAGGAAGGGTAGCAAAATTAAAACTAGGTAGGGTAGGGTTTTGAAAATTTCGAACCTATTTATAGGAAATAGGAAGTCTTTATTGAGCTACGAAAATACGGTATTTGTATGTAGGGTAAGTCAAAGTTCCACCTTTTCTCCCGGGCGAATTATTTATACCATGGATATAACCAGGGAAATTAGCACATAAAAGGAGTTATTTTTATCTGCTACGTTTCAGAAGAGGAAGCTATTCAAAAGAATTACGGCAATCACCGTATTCACTGCAGTACGATATCCACAATATTAATGTACCCGTACTTGTATATCGCCCGACTGGCTTAAATGGTTAAAATACAATTTCAACTGATAGTAGTAAAAAAAACTTATATTTTGCAGTTTTTATCAGTTCATATTTACAAACACTTTGGGGGAAAGTCTGCCTTCTCAATGTCTGCCGGTGGAGAGTCTGGCTGCCCAAAGTCTGGCGGTGGAAAGTCTGCCAGCCCAATTTCTGCCGGTGGCATGTCGGCGCCGGACTACGTTCGGTGGACCATTTTCGACAGATTGTCCGTGAAGAATTTCGGGTTCGACGCCATGTCTGCCTACGCACCCTGTCGACGCAATGTCGTTTCGGTCCAGTGTCTTAGGACCGATGGATCTTGTTAACCATATCTACTGTTTTGCCTCTATCTGTAGTCCGAACTTCGAAACGAAAATGTCTGTAAGTACCTACTGATTTTAAAAGTACCCGAATTTTTTGCCCCGAATTGAAAGAATTTATGCCACCCTTTCAAAAAAATGAACGTATGAAAATGACAGGTTATATTCTTAGTCACACAACAATTAAGTACCACTAGTCGAATCCTACGGATCTTACAAGGAGCTTCGCGCCTTGTTTTATCATTACAGTTACCTCTTGCAGCCTTAATCAGAATCAGCTTAGTTCGCCTCGAAAAATTATATTATTTGTGTTTCACTTACCAGAAACTGAAGAATTGGGCCTGTGATTTTAACTTTTGAGACTAAGCTGAGATTGGGAAGTCAGGACATGTCCAGATCTCCACTCCACTAGCATGAATGTAAAGACGCCAGTGTATATGCGTATAGGTACTACAAGGGCTACAGAATATTTACGAAACTGAGGCGTGAATCTATGTTTTTCATAACAAATTGCTTACAGATATGATTTTTTGGGTGCACAAACCAATATCAGTAGTAAGATAGGCCAATCTATAGCTGCAAACACAACATGAATAAATATAGTAAATGATTAGTGTGACGGAGCTGCAACAGATCTGGTTTTCTGGAAAGCCGGCAACGCTTTAAACGTTTCTACTTCCATTCGGTGTACCTAACCTTCTTTTGCTGTCAGTATTAGTTGGCTTGCTCGGATGGGTAAATATCGTATAGAGGTAAAAAAAACATCAATCTGCCCCTATTAATTACTTGCAGATGTTTCTGCATCAACATTATTATCTGCTTAGCAGCAGCGGTTTCATCTGGGTTCGAAACAATTACGGAGCGTTCAATTCTTCAATTAAATTTCAGATTTTAGTATGAAGGTTATACAACAAGTGGCGAACATTTGCGGAAGGAAATGAAATATTCTTGGGAATAAAAGTGAAATGAATTTTTCATTGAGCAATTGTATTCTAAACGTTAAAGTTAGTGAATGTCACATTTTTAACACTCATCGAGTGAACTTTATGCATACTTTCTTCTATACACTTTGCTTAACTACCTAAAACCACAGGCATACCTTAGCAGTGCATAACTAGTTTAGTATTAACCGCAATCGGCTACAACGGAAGAGTAAAAATCGAGCATAAATTATCCGCCAATTACATAATACCGTATTCTCTGTAATAGTGTATCCTACCATAATACCATAATAGTGTACCCGCTCTAATTGTGTATCCCCTCTTTGGCTTCAATGTCATACATAGTGTAGTATACCCTGCTTTGGTAATATACCCTACTATATACATACATATATACAGTGAAATATCGATAAAACGACATCTCACGGGGAGAGTGTTTTCAGACGTAATAAAGAGATGACGTTAGAAACTACTACATCCAACGACGCCATACGTTGTTACGGTTAGTGTAATGAGAACATTTTTAACATAAAAGTAATTAACTAGGTGCTACAGGAAATGCTTTTTTTGAAAATTAATACAGAATTGGATAACAATTATAGTTGTAAAAAATACCCCCATTACCATTCTTCCTAGTTTACTTGTATAAGCGTTATCTAAGAAGCGATTTATACAAAATTTTATCCAGAGCCGTTCACTTGCCTATACCATTATACTGTCTTGCAGTTAATCACATAACAGCTTTAAACATAACAAAAATGCTTTATAGTTAAGAATGGAGGAAAATCTGATGGCTTGTAAATTACTATTTACCTTAACATTTTTATTATTTGTTAAAAATTGTAGTCTTTGCCAAAATGGAATTAATGCCTTCCGTGCCTACTCAGTAGAGTCCCTACCCTTCCACCCTATCACCCTTCTATAGGTCTAAATTCCTTACCCTTCCACCAGCCATCCCGTTAGACCTATCTCAACGGCTCACACCCTTCCCTTCCGCCTAGTTGTATGCCTACTTTGTGGGCAGGGGCCGACCTTTGACTTGTAATGTATTTCAAAATTCACTTAGTATACCCTACTCTACTAAGGTACCCTCCCCTTATTATATACTCCCCCCAGGCGCTTAAATTTAGCTCTAACATGCCATACTATTACAGAGAATACGGTAAATGATTTTGTTATCAGTTCCCGTAAATAATTGTCATTTATCCTCTTGTCGCTGTGGCTCCGAAGAATAGAAAGTCAAAGCTACTGGGCTACCGTTGCCGGCTAACTGCCACCTCCACAACTGCGGCTTCGGACAACTGCCACAATGACATCTGCCACAAACACAACTGCCACCCGGAATGCTGTCCTACGCACGTTAGTCAACAAAATACATCTGCCACAAGCTAAGCTGCCACCCAGGTCAGCTGTCCTACTTTTCCATGCTAAGTTCCATGCTAAGTTCCAAGGCAAACGTATGGGGCAGTATTCCGAGTGGGAACAGTCCCAAGTGGGAGTTGTGGTGGTGGCAGTTAGCTGGCAACCAAAAAATATAATTAAGTATCGATAATCGTAAAATAACTCACAACTAGAAATCGAGTGAATCCATTATCCATTTGACACTTTAAAATTCTGAAAATGAACCAAACCAATTACTCACAGTTAATCGTTATCTTCCAAAAGACATTCGTCTCTCCCTCAGAATTTCAATGAGTCACGGAACCGCTGGTTTCAATACAAACTAGCCAACTTAATGGATTGCTGTCTACAAAGATAAAAAATCAATATTCCTTTACGCGTCTCAAAATTTACAACACACAAATATACAACTGAACTCTGGCTCTAGCCGTATATCGCAAAGCATTGTGCGATGTGCCATCATTAAAAGTCAAACTTTACATCTTCCCGTTTCACTTGTACAAAATATACCAATATATAATTTTCAATTTTCCTTCTTCTTAAGGCTTGAGGCTGACGGGTGGCTGTCGCAGTTTTAATATTGTGCTAAGGTAATACATTCCATAAATTCCCATTTTTATGAAATTAATTTCCACTTTTTTCCGCGTAAAAGATGCCCAAGAAAAAAGGTTTGATCTCTTATAATAAATTAAACTTGTTTCCATTACTGTTAATATTTGAAAATGTTAATCATGCAATGCCAACGACATCAAAAACAACCCATCCTGAATTTGAATCTGCAGCAGGTCAAGACCAAGTGGGGTCATTTTTTTACACTCCTGTTTATCCATTGCTATTTTTTTAATCTTCTGCCTATATTTATATTCTGTATATGTATACAAATTGTATATTTTTTTTTATGCCTTGTTCACTGACACTGTACAATTAATAAAATGTGTACAAATTATTATACACCCCTAAACTAGCGAAATCAATTATTTCTCAATATTTGCCTCTATATCTACGGACGGTACTAACGTAAGTGTAGGTATGGACATAATTTAATTATATAAATGAAAGAATAAGGAATATATCAAGAAAAAGTTCTTGTGCCTCTCACTGTATCTGTATCTTACTTAGAATACGAAGTTTTGTCAGTTTATTTTTTTTGCGCATGCATACATATTCTAATTACATTTAGTGTCCGAGACTTCTCGTTCTTACGATCCAACATCGAGCTTGTATCTACATACATATATGTATACATGCTACATGTACATGTGCATGCAGTGGATGCAGATGAACACTGAATGGACAGTGTACATAGTCTGATATGGTAGAAATAGAGAAATATCAAGTATCTTGACGCGTATGAGTCATAGTATATAATATTGTGTGGGTAGTAGACAAGTTAAATAATGGTTGATCCTTCGATGGTAATTTTCATTGTGAATTCAATGGAGTCAAGAGAGTTTTGTGATAAGTTGTTCTTTCATCTCGTCGTTGGTTATTGTAATCGTAATCGTATTTTCCGTTTCAGTCATTTCAGTATGTATGTACAAGGAGGATGCAGAAGACAGGCAAAGAAGTAGATGAAGATCAAGCGAAGAATTGGAAGTGTCCAGTGTCAGTATGGCTGTGGATGAGAGTAAAGGAGTAAAAGGTGATGTGCGGGCAATGGGCAATTAGTTGATTGCCTTGAATCGGGAGGGTCAGTGGCCGTATGATTTCTCAGGCGGAGTCTCAGGGTGAACAACTGTTCGAAAAGTTGAAGGTGAGAGAGAATACAGAGAATGCTTGGGTCGATGGAATCGAGAATTTCTGGAGATAATTAGGGTATATGGTCAACGTTCACCTGTTTGTGTATAGTAGTACAAGAATCAAACGCACAACCATCAGAAATTAAAGAAATAGTTTTTGTTCAAAAATTTGAAAATTCGGTCATATAACATTTACTTTCTAAATGCATTATGATAAATACCTTTTAAACAATTTTTCTAGTCACAAATGAATAAAGATGAAAGGTTTTTATATTTAAATTTTGTAGCGGACAGATTGCCATCCTAATTCCTAATGCAATGACACCGAATCAAATGTTCAGTTTCACATTCACTAGCACTGGCACCGAATCTCTAGATGAATCGAAAGAAGTGAAGATGATAATGGAAGTTGCATATGATTTAATACGCAGTCACGTAGTTCGTATTCAGCAGATCAGCGCAGATGTTATTTGTTGAACTATTTACCTTGGTTTTTTCTACCAAAAATGTAATTTCCACTTCATGCTTTTGATCGTATCTATCAACACTACTTCATACGATATGATTTACTTTCAGTTTCAACTCTATCGTTCCATGAATGTACGATATTGCTAGTTAATTTTCCTTTACAGTGCTACATACACGTAAAAAACTAGTAAATCCAACCTTTGTAGCTTCTAACAGAGTCGAGACCAAGTCATGCGAATTGAAACTCAAAATTAATTTATTAAATAGAACAATTACAACAATTTACAACCACCATAATCACATGATACTTACGATGCATTAATTTCTGGCAATCTACCGCCCGACGGCGAACCAATACGAAACTGTTTGAAAACTTACTCTGCGAACATTCTATGAAGTAAACTTAATTTCGTATGAACTAAATTAATATTGAAGCCAAAGGAAACGTAACACGATATGCTACAGCTTAGCAAGATCAAGCAAGCCGGCAACGACACATCTTTAAATTGGTTTATCCTATCTCATTTAATAACCGTGTAATTTCCGCGAAATCCTAATTTCTTCCTCTGTTTGACGGTTTATTTTAACTCGAGTAAAAACAATGCCTTGTTATACAACGTACACTGCAAAAAGTAAACACTGTTAACGCAGGAAAAAACGCATCCGAAATTAATTTTATGTAATTAAACTTACAGCTATGATGCATCTGAAGTGCATCTATAACACATCTTAATCACTTAGATACTTTTTACATGGACTTCGCAGGTGCGTCCTGTATTCATAATCATATAAAATATGATCAACGTTTCAACGATTTATACGAATGCCTCAGTTTTTCCCGTGGGTGCAGTAATTCAGTATCATTTGTAGGTATTTTATTATTTTTGTACTCTTATTTTCAGTTTTAACCTTCAGCCTTAACAGGTAGGAAAGGGGTTAACAATTTAAAGATCACCAACATCACTGAAGCCTAGAGCCTACCAATACAAACTAGCAAATTATTGTAGCATGTCCACATAAAACTTTTAGACCGAACGATGAGAGTGGAAGGTCATGGACTGAATGGATAAATAGCAACCGTATAGCTATGCATATCATGTTAATCCATTAAATTCCATGCATCATCCACCGTCGTGTTGTATTTTATTGGTGATCATGAACAATACCAATGTTTCGAGATGGATGGGACTAAAGGGTTTTGAGTTTTTGAGATCAAAGAAAGAAGATAGTGTCAAAACCGTGTTTGTATGTATTATACCGATACATAGTTTTATGAGATTATGAGTATATGTACATTAGCAAACATTTTTATTACTATGTTGCATCTTGCACACCTGAGTTTCAAAGCAACACTGCAACAATTTCAAACAAGGCAGCAAGTACTAAACAATAATATTATAAATATTAGTATCGCATGACATAATGGGAATGAGATTCATATCTTGAGCTTTGGCTATTTTACCCAGACTTAATGTGTGTGACTCAAGACGATCTGCCAGGTATACTTCACAGTATAGTCTCGGAAGTCTTCTTCCGAGTATCCATGAATCGTCGGTTACAAAAAAGATAACTGCTCAAATAAGATAATGGATTATGATCAGCTAATCCTATCAATGAACAAAGCAACTTAAAATCCTGTGCAACAACAAATTATAAATGGTAATGGATTTCTGAACTGATTAACTTTACGACCGTTTTTTGCATGTATTATAGCGGTTAAATACGTACTATTTTTTATCCCCTTTTTAAATTAACACGGATGAACCTTTAATCGTTGACATTAGTTTTGGTTTACAAGATGCAAACGAAGCATAGGCAAAAGGTGGTGTTAAATACCTATATGGAAACAATGAAAGATGAAATACCAGCAACGGATAGAAGAATATCGCATTCTGTTCTGCGTGATGACCGTGGCTGTGTAAAATTACTAAACTTTATACACGTACGTACCTAGGTAGTAATAGTTCGCTTACGTTTCCATTTAATGATGCCAATGAAAGTTTTACTCTGGGCCCGTGTTTTAAAAAGAAATGCTTGGGGGACGTAAACTCGCATCTGTGGTTAACAAACTATCAACATAAACTATCTTGATGGCTTTCATCGTTTAATTCAGATCATGTATATACGTAATTGAGTGAGTGAGTGAGTGAGTGTGTGTGTGTAATTGTGTGCGTACGAAGGAAGATGCTGCTGTCGATTCGATTGGATTCAATTCAGTTCGGCGATCATGAATACAATTCATAATTGCTTATAGAAGGAAAATGTAGTATGCATTCACGGACTGTTTTGACCACCAGCCATTGAACATTCGTCATTCGTAGTTGTTGTTCTGCAAGAAAACAGGATTCTTCCAAGTTGCAAGTTTGATAAGACAAGTTAAGAAGTCAAAAGAAAACCAAGAAGGAGGTTGATCCACTGCTGACTGCTGTAACTTTACCTTTACCTTTATGGCAATGGCATGGCATGCCATGGCACCCGGTCGGTCGAAACGTGTCTTCCTTGCCTTTTGCATTGTCTGGCGTGGCTGGTTGCGCATACCTACTCAGGTGAATGTGTAATCTGATGTAATATAAAAATGATAATGTATGTATTACCTGTACACGTCTTTAGGAGAAGAAAGAAGAAGAAAAGTGTATGTGAGTAATAGCAAGACAAGCTACAGTATGAGATAATAAATGTGTATCGCCAAAACCAGTGCCTCAAGGGTAGTCTCACCAAAACCTCAACTCCAAAAACCAAAGGAACCTGTAAAACTCCCGACGCAGACGAGCTCGTCACTGGTTCACACTTTTTCCTTCAAAATTTTTAACTGCGGGTGCTCGACGACGGGTTCAGTCAGTAGACTATATACATCTCTCCTGAGTGCTTGACCTCCGGACAGGTCTCTGAGAAAACCTCTAACTCACAGACCGATCATCGTTTTTCTCAATCTCCACAAGTTACTACACAGTCGGATCAAAATTTTTCTGGTTTCAGTCAGTGTACCATTTGCTAAAAGTGAACAAGTGTCTGCTTTCACAGCAGTCACTTATCCAACGAATCGTTTTTCGTCAACTTTTTCCAATCATTTCCCCTGTCCTATGTAATTTATTTCAAATTTAACAAGATGGATAAATTTAAGTTTCTTTTGATTGTGTCTACTGTAGCTGTCTTTGCTCTTGTGTATTTACCCGAGTCTAGTGGACAGTCTTATTTCCGGTGAGTTTTCACGGTTCTTTTCATTTCATTACCAAGTCTTTTTCAACCACGCTATATGCATACCTACGAACTTAGAGTTTGTAACCATTTAATCGAATTCAATAGAAATTTAAATTTAGTTTTACTTGTCAGTCTGTAGAGTCAGTCATTATAGGGACCTCAACTATGAGATTGAACGTGAGAAATGTTCTATGTGGATAGCAAATGGACACTGTTCGCATCGTAGTAAAAGTTGGTAAAAGAAGCAACAGGCGTCCAAAGAAAGTGACAGCTTGACTAATTCTTTCCTTTCTCCCATGCGATCACAGACATTGTTAGTACCTATGGCTCCTTTCTGATTCAGTGGCCTTCATTTTGCTTGTTTTTTATTACATTCAAACACGTCTTTTCTTTCTCCAGACATTTTAATATGTAAATTTAGCATCCATTGTAAAACACATTATAACTATAACCCTGTCATACCGTTAAGAATTATGAGAACCAAGGATAATAAATCTAAATTCAAAATTAGCAGTGATAATTTGAAACTTCTATCCTATTTATTTTCAATTCAATGGAGTAAATTAGATGTACGTTATCTATGCAATTTACCTACCTATTGGCGAAAAACATCGGGTGCTCCTCAGCTTTCAAGGTTCTACGTGCACGTTAAAAAATAAAGTTCTGGTGGGTACAAGTATACCGTTCAATTCAGCACCACCACTGTGAAACCACGAAGAAAAAAATATAACTGAATTATTAACTGAACTGTTTTTATTGATTGCCTGATTTTCTAGAATGCCCTCACCATGGACTTATGTATGTAAGAATGGAACATGTACAAAGAAATTAAGATCAGACTCCACCGTCATTCAGTCGTTGGACACTTGCCGTTTGCGGTGCGGTCGATTCCGTGCTATTTGGCCACGACCAACCGGTACGTAATCAAATCTCGTGTTATTAATCAATGCTGTAGGAGCATGGGTATGGTAGTCTAGAAGAGTGAACTAACAACAATGAGAGGTACTAAGAAAGCCATGTCCTTCTTCTTCTCAGTTGTGTTCATTTTCTACTTGTACGTAATCTGGTGAATGATCAATGGTCGTGATTTTATCTTAGTATCATCGACCGCATCAATTTAAAATAACATCTAAACCTGATCAACTCATCAGTTCAACTTCAACCTCGAACAACAACCACTATAATTCGATCGTCTATAATAACATTTATATAGTACACAACAATTGCATTATTCCAATTACATATGAAGCTTAGTTAGACTAGCATTCAGCTCTTTTTCATTCAGCTGTATCTACACGTACACGTACGCGTAGATAGATAGACATGTCTAATATACTTTTATCTTCGTATATATCTTACGTTGTAGAGGTAGTACCGGCCATATATTTTTTCGTAAACGCAAAGTAGACATTTGATTTGTATATATAGGTGTTATTAAGGAAAAAATGGAATGGCTCGTATTGCATCTTCGCTCCCCTGACAGTATGCAAATTTACACTGCACGATTACAACTCAGCTATAGCGTCTCCTCCATGCGTTGGCCGTGTTTAGGCAGACTTTCTTTATCACTTCTATGCAAATTATTATCACCTTCTTACACATTCTTTCAATGTACGTGCATACTAGGCTATTGCAGTCAGTTAAATAGACTCCTGCTAAATCGTTTGACCTCGCAAATATTCACCTCCCAACTTTGACTTTCCAACTTCAACTGCAAGGCCCAATGCAGTGGAAGTAATATCTGGCAAAGGCATACCAAACCAAGTCAGGTAGCAAGCAGGTAGACGTCGAGACTTGGAGAGGTGGTTTAGTTGTTTAGTCTAGGATAAAGTTAAAATATCTTTTACAGGTAGAGATTAATGTTTTGCGAGCGTTCACTCGTCCATGCAGCAACAGAAAAGAAGCCAAGTCAAGCAAAGTCAAGCCAAGCAAGCCAGGCCACAAAACAACTTTTGCTGTGGGCAACTTGTGACTTGTGTGCGCTTCACTTTTTATACCTTTGACTTCGCATTGCCTTTAGTATTAAAGTTGCGACGTGAATGCTAATTTCCTTCTTAATTTTAATAAAGCTTGTTTTCAAGTCAGCGAAGTCAGTACCACCGCTTCACCAGTTTCAGTTTCAGTTTAGCGTATTAAGTATTAGAAGAACGATCTAAATCTCGCATAATATCGTGGTGTGTAATGACCATGCAATGGCAAATGGCAATGGCTAAGTTGTTTTTATATTAGTCGTTGCTTTACCTTTCTCGTTGTCTCTCCAGCTAAGTTCAAAGAGAACAAGTATGGATTCAGAGTATTTAAACTTTTCATTTAATACTACTACTAATGTCATGCAATTGCAGTATGCTTCTAGTAAAGTTTAATTTTTCCCTTTTATTTCTATTGCGTGGCATGACAATGATACTGGCACTAAAACTAAAGCTGGCTGACCGCTATGGCGATCTGTCATTTTTCAGGTGGCAAAAAAGCTAGCAAAGATTGTTTCTATTGTCTATACGTAGTTCCCGCTTTCTATTCCATCAAAATGTATTTTATAATAATTAAGAACGATTAATGAGTTTCCATCCAACTTAATTTCATTCCTTGATTATGGAACAAAGTCACCTTTATCTTATTTATTTTCTATTGTTCCTTGTTTCTCGTTTCGGTGCTAAATTGCTTGCAGTTATAGTCTCATTTGCACGCCAGAAACAAAAGCAAGTATAAAACTGGGCGTGGAACACGCGTTATGTACTTTTGCTGAATCTTTGCACAGGATCAGGAATTTCGATTTTTATTTAAAAAATCACAACATTGTATCTGTAATTATAATATTATGCTTTGGCTATTAGAGGCATTCTAGTTATGGCCACGTGAGAAATCCAAATGAACTTTGAGGTCATAAAAGTAGTTATGAAAAGTACTGCTTCTACAAATATCTGTGACTTTTGTCATATTTTAAAGTGTACATTTTTGGTATAATTATTTCCGTAGTAAAGGAATCCATGTGAATTTTATGTCGTCACATGGATGCATTATAAAGCGGTGTGTAAATTCGAGAAGGCTTGAAGATGAAAGTACTAGTTACGCATGACATTACGAAATTATCATGCCGTCTTGCTGGTAAACTCTTACTTATCGTTAGAATTAATTACACTGTCTGAATTATTCAACCGCGGAGCAGTGCAATGGATGGGCGCAGTGAACATTAATTAAGTCGCTCAAGTTAAAATCAGATTAAGTCTTCCAGCAAAATCTTGCTTGTCTTGCCGTATGTAACGAAGAGAGGTTCTTGACTCGAGTCAAGAGTTTTTCTTTGAGACAATTTGGACAAAAAATCTCCTGCTAAATAGTAAACAGTGTTAACCTTGAGGGTACGCTACGTCACATTACAATACATTTTGCTTGTGATTACTGGTTTCTCATGTGGGATGCATAAAAAGCTGATTTTTTGGCTAGCGGTATGCCAGCATGGCCTACTCGTTTCTGATTGATCCTCTTGACGATTATGGTTGAGAAAAGGTTTTCCTATCAACTTAGAGAAGTGTGTAATTGTATAAAAAAGCATTGAGTCATCATTTTATCACTCGCCTGTTTAATACTTATGGAAGGAATGATTAAAAATGTTTGAAATATTTTAGGTGATGTTGAGCTTAGTCGTGTGGTGGTTCCATTCAAACCACAAAACCTCCGGGTTTTGCCAGTCACTGCCCCTACTGACCGTACCCGAGAACTTCTAAACCGAGTCATTACGGATTTCCAAGCAAACATCCTAAAGATGCATCCCAATTATGTGGATTCTACAGCCAATCCCTTTGACAAGCAGTATGACAACGTCATTGAAGGTACTGTTGTTCAAGTTCAGGTTACTGTGGACGATCCAGAGGAGCGTTTGACCCTTGAAACTTCCGAAGGCTACAGAATCGACATCGAAACTCAAGGAAACGTTGTCACCGCCGAAGTTCGAGGAGACACATTTTTCGGAGCTCGTCATGGTCTTGAAACGTTGAGCCAACTTATTGCCTACGATGAACAAAGGGATACCGTTCAGATTATCTCAGCTGGTGCTGTCATCGATCGTCCACTGTTTGCTTATCGTGGTTTGATGTTAGACACCTCGAGAAACTTTGTTTCCATTAAAGGCATGAAGAAATTGGTTGATGGTATGGCTTACAATAAATTGAATACACTTCACTGGCACATCACAGACTCACATTCCTTCCCATTCTACTCTCAACGTGTTCCTCAATTGACTTTATATGGCGCTTACACTCCCGATAAAATCTACTTCCCTGAAGAAATCAAGGACTTTGTTGAATACTCTAGAATTAGGTATGCTCTTTTTCAGTCATTTCATCCGTATAATTTTAATGATTTAGTACAGTTAAACCGGAAACTTTTTTCTCATACAATTGATACCTACTATTTTGTATTTCTATTTAAGGGGTGTTCGAGTCATTCCAGAATTAGACGCTCCATCACACATTAGCAGCGGATGGCAAGGACTTGAAAAGAGCAATGCAGTTCAACCTGGACCAAATACCATCCAACCTAGCCCCGTTAGTGTGACCAGTGGTGGCCCCATGGCTGTTTGCGTCAATGCTGAACCATGGAACCAATTCTGCAGCGAACCTGTAAGATATTGCCGAAAACAATTTATTTTCTTGTTCTGTAATATTTATTTTCAATAGCTGTACATTTTGTATGTTAATGCTTTTCATATGAAATTTTATTACGTTTCTGTCTTTATGAATACCTTTTGTTTTTCCCATAGCCATGCGGACAACTTAACCCAGTCAATGAACAGACCTACCTTGTACTTGGTATGAATGATAATTATGTATCCTAGTGTAGTACCATAAAGCAAAATGAAAAGGGGCCAAGTGAGACACAAAATAGTAAATATAGGTGTCTATTGTTTTTATTTGCCATATTATTTAATAAACGTGAATGTAATTATTGCTTCAATAGGAAAATTATACCGTGATCTTCTGGGTGTATTTGATACCGACGCCTTCCACATGGGTGGTGATGACGTGAACTTCAACTGCTGGAACTCCAGTAAGGAAATCACTGATTTCCTTGCCGCTCAAAGACGTAACCGAACGGAAAGAGAATTCCTTCAACTCTGGGCTACATTCCAAAGAAGGTATGTATCAAAATCCCAATGATTTAGAAATCGCTCAAGTTCAAATAATAACGTAATTAGTAAAACAGATAATTCATTGGAAAATCGTTATTTTTCAGAGCCTATGTTGAATTGGTGCGTGCTGCCCGCGGAACTGAACTCACACCCATTGTTTGGGCATCTAACCTTCTGATCCAAGAAAATATTGAAAACATTCTCGATCCCGAGAGGTATGCTTTATGGTTTATCATTCCCAATCACGGGTTTTCAGAACAATTGATTGACAAAACAAATAGCTGAATAGACAATGGATTTATTACACAAAGTTTATCCTTCCACTACAACAAATTCGTTTTTGTTCACTATTCTTTCTTATTCCTTTCTTCACTAGATACATTGTGCACTTCCGTAATAGTGGACGAGATCGTTCATTGGCTGGCATTTTGGACAAAGGCTACCGAGTTATCTTTTCTAATCGCGATGCTTGGCAATTTGATTGCGGTTTTGGAGACTGGGTAAGTCAAGTCAAGTCAGCTCAGCTTAGAGCACAGATCGCGTTAGAATAACAGTAAAATTACAGTAGTATCTAATCGCTGGTGCAGTATGCAATCAATTAAATTTGAATTGAATTCGTGTGCATCACTAGAATGAGAAAACGTAACTGCTGTCTGCTGCATGCTCTCTCGATGTATTTTCTTTAAACTATGTAATGATTTGAATCGATCGTAGATGGGAGAAGGACGTGGATCCTGTGGTGGCTACAAAACATGGCAACGAGTTTACGACAATAATCCGTTGAGGGTCATTGCTCAGCTGAATACCACGGAAGAAATCGACTTACAACCAGGACAAGTTATTGGTGGTGAAGCGGCTATTTGGTCGGAACAGGTATTTTATTCAACCCTCATTTATCATTTTTTTTGTATTATTATGCATGGAAACTGGTTCACAATAATTAATACTATTATGTTATATAATATACAGTTACAATAAGTTGCCATTGGTATGTATTACAGTATAGTGTTTAATGTTTTTTAAGGTTTATAAGTAAATGTAGGAATTTGTAATTACAATAGCATCTACTAAGTGCCAATTCGAAAATGTAATATGCCTTGTTTTATCGCTCAGGTTGACGAGATGGGTCTCGAGGCAAAGGTATGGCCACGAGGCGCTGCTCTAGCCGAAAGATTATGGGCGAATCCCTTCTCTTCCTGGCGTGATGCTGCTGACCGTTTAATCCATCACCGTGAGCGTTTGGTGAAACGTGGTATCAATGCTGACCGACTTCAACCTGAATGGTGTCTACAAAACCAGGGACGTTGCTCAACGAACTAAACACACAAACTCATCAAAAAATACTGAAAACTTTTTTACTTGTCTAAAAAAGCCTTATTGTTACATTTGTTGCAATATACAATACATACAATGCATTATTAGTACTTTCATCCAATTACAAAAAGAATACCTAAGTATTTATAATTCTCAAATTGAAGGGGTTGTTTTTTTGTTTTGTTCCAATATATTTCACTAGAATTAATTATTCCATGTTAATGTATACATACCTAAATAGGTACCTAGTATATGAAACATCATGAAGGGGTTACTTTTAATCACATGTCACTGTCAGGAATAATAATAACGACAACCAACCAACCAAAAAGTGAGTTGTACTAGTTATTTGACGTTCTGTCAGTTGAAAAAAGCTACGTCTACAAAGTCTGTGAACAATAAAAAAAAATGAGCTCGCAGATACACATACAATGAGTCCGAGTAATAATACAAGATCGGGTCATTTACAAGATAGAAGTGACCAGGCAGTTATTCTGTTGCTGCATGCTGGTTTGTACTATTACTGCTACTGTTTGTTTTGTGAGTGCTATACATATATATGTAGAATGACGATTTTATCCAAACCGTAGTTCAAATTCCAAAAACAAATCAAGATTACTTTCTTCAATTTTATTTAATCCACGTCATAGAATTCTTTGCCAAGTTTATTATAATTTATAGATTATACATATGAGTACTTAAAATAATAATTACGAAAAAATGATAATTACTACAATAAAGTGATTGAATTGAAAGGACGTACATACACTGTTTTTTCCTAACAATGCCGAATGCCGCTCATAAAAATACCTAACTAGGAATCATAAAACTACATCCAATTGAATTTCAAAAATTATTACTTATTATATACAAAAACGCGAAGATAACTATTTTTCAAAAATAGATAGTAGCAACAGTAAAGGTAGGAGTGGATTAATGAACACGATATTTAACGCTTTATCATTTCTTGGATGTTTTTTCAATTGCACGCACTTAACAGCAACAGCTAGATTATATGCTTTTAATCCAGCATGATGATATCATCATCATCTTCATCGTCGGAATTAGCAGCAGGTGGAAGTTTAGTCCTATCTTTTCCTATCACTTGTCGATTTTCTTGGTTTTCTTCATCGGAATCTTCCTCTTCACCATAAGAGTACTCTGGCTCATCGGAATGATCTCGATCAGAGCCATCATCTACGTCGTCTCTTTCATTTCGATCTTCGTCATCATCTTCAGCATCATCGTCATCATCATCATCTTCCTCATCATCATCATCATCGTATGCCAGCTCCCGCTGGGTACCCTTACGCAAATTAATTTCTTTCTCCACTACCTCCTCTTCTTCCTCTCCGTGATCGTATTCGTCCTCTTGGTCGTGATCACCATGGTCGTCTTCGTCACTACTACCACCAGCGCGATCATCTCGACGTAGACTATGACTCCTGGCTCCTTGACTAATCTGTGGCTGCCGTACTGGAACATTTTCGATAACTGTCGTGTTTCCTTCAGCGTTGCCACTGTCTGGAAAACCTTGTGAATATCTTATAGTAACCATGGCGAGGAAACCCGGGATATTTCCCACCGTCAGTAGATAATTATCTATTTCTTGCCGAAATAGCTCCAAAACAGCGGTTTCTAAGAGCATCCAATCATTGCTCTCTGCTGCCTAAAAATATTTTACAACCAAAAATACAAAATCGTAGCAATGAATATTTTTCATACTGTAATAACTACGACTACCACACCTTGTCTTTCCAAATGATAGAGTACCTGAAATATGAACACATCATCTGGATTTGGCGAATTGACACTTTGTAGCCTAATTTGTGATTGGGGTTCACGTGCCAAAATTATATGGAAGCCAAAGAGTCGCTCTATTGCAGTTTGAAGTTGCGACGTTTCATATTCATATGAATCAGTCAAAATCTCGTGCTTTCTTTCTAAAGTTCTTAGCTTATCCTCTAGGCCTGATACAAAAAAATGTCATTGTAAAAAATCAAGTAAACTGATACGTGTATTTGTATTTACGTCTAAATAGCACTAAATGATTAAATTAAATGATCAATATAAAATTATAAGCCCAAAATAATGATTTACGTATAGATGAAAAATACTTTACCTCGTTTCTCTTCTATTACTGTTGCATTTAATGACCCCACCCTGGAGTCATCGGTTAGACTTTCAATCTTCACTTTCAAACGTTCGTTTTCTGCGATGACTTCTTTCAATTTTTCTTCGATAGACATCATAGAGGGATTTTTCCCGAAAGATATAATTCTATAACTTAAATCAGAGTCAACATTTTCCAACTGTCCAAGCTGGGTTTGACTTGCAGCTAAATTGACAGTTTTCTGTTCCAAATCCAGTTTGGCTTTGTCCAGGCTGAAATGTAAATAAATTTAACACTAGATTTTCTTAACATTATATTTACTGTAAAGCTATTCTCAAGGCTAGTAAGAAAATCTGTCATACTCTGAGCTCAGAGAAACTATTTTCAATTTAAGATCTTCACAATTTTCACAAGGACGTTTCGCAAAGGACGGATCTTCACCGATAAGTACTTCGTATTGCCCGATAAGTTTTTCAAGTTGTAAGTTTCGTTCCAATAGCGCTTTTGAGCAGTGACCCTCAAACTCTTGTTCGTACGATTCTTTTAGACCTCGAAGACTGTCACGATCCTGAAATAAAGTAAAAGAATAAATGAGTTTTGAACTGGAAGCCTCGATTTCATTCACCCAATTTGTTGAATTTCGAACTTGTTACTAAGATTAGTAACGGAAATCTGAATAAGCCGTACATCCGACGGATATCACTCGCTCTCAGTTGCTCCCATCGCTTAAAATAAATCTTAACATGTGAAATGAATCGCAAAATTTCTTCAGCGATAAGAGCTACTGAAAAATGTACTGCTTTTGAATATTTCAGCCTGTGCGAAACATACTTTGGCTATTAGTAGTAGCCTCTTAGATGTTTTCTTCAATTCCTCGTGAGATTTTTCACTTTGGTCTTTCAGAACTTTTACTTGTTCCCGAAGAGCTAGATTCTCAGCTTGAATTTTTCCTACATGGTCATTCTTATGTTTCAGTCTAAAAAAAATAACGAAAAGACAGCAGAATGAATCAAAACCAAACCATTAAATTATATTGATGTTTTAAATATGACAATACCATGTACATTTTGTTAAATAATAAATGCAAATAGTATATCACTAACTCCAATTTTAAGCTACTGATATCGTGGTTCAACTCCAAAACTTGATTTTGATTCTGACGTAAAAATGACTCAAAGTTAATAGGGGTTGTACAGCGAGGGTTTAGCTTGAAAGCGACATTTTTCCACTGCTTGACTTCATGTTGAAGAGCCTTCCTATCTTCATCACAAGCAACTTTCTCCCTTAATTCTTTTGTCATATACTGTACCCGAGCTTCTAATGAATCGTTTTTTTCCTTCAAAAGCATTTCTGAAGACATGGTTGATCTATCATAAAGGACGCCCAGAGTTATTATAGATAATTTTTTTTTCATTATTATTACTATCACACAATACGTTCGATTTTTATTCAATACTACGGTATACATAATATATTAACACACCAAATGAAAAACAAAACCTAATTACCTTAGTGTTGCGTTGTCTTCTTTCAGCTTCATAATTTCTGCAGTAAGGTTCCTAGTTTTTATTTGCTCACTGACGTATAAATTCTCCAACTTTTTCACACTTTCTTCACTAGTCTTAGTTTTGTCGGCATCATTCGCATACTGTTCATACTTTGTCTTACTTTCTTCAAACTTAATTAGACGAGTTTCGGACTCTGTCAGCTTTTGTTGACAATTTTGTAACTGCTTTTGTACCAATGTTAGTTGATCCTTCAAACTCTGCGATTCAATCACCCATTTTTCTGCTCCACGTTCAGTACCTTCCAAATCGTTGGACAGTTTTCGAACAACTTCTGAATGTTTAACTGCTTCCTGCGTGCATGAAACAAGATTAGTTTCAATTTAAAAAGTATGTGCTTAATTAACCACTAAAACATTTATATATTCACCTACATGATTTACATATCGTCGTTGAAGTTCCAAAACACCTTAATTGCATTAGGAACCATATGGAGTATAGTGAATGCTTAGCATATAGCAATAACATTACCATTCTGCTTAAGGGGCCTATACTGCACTTCACATATTTGCATAAATTCAACGACGATATAATACGTATTTAGTAAACCTACATCCTATACATCTAGAAATTCAGACACCAAAGATGAAAGAGGCTCACTTCGTCATATTTCTGCTTGAGGTCACAATTTTCTGACTCGAGTTTAAATATACGGGTCTGAAGGGCAGAAACCAGATTACTATGATCTGCTTTGTGTTGATGCAAATTGCTGATTGCTTCTTCCTCCTTCTTCTCGAGTTTCTCAACCTTGTCTTCGAGTTCTTTTACCTGAGCAAAAACCAAGAATAAAGTTTCACAAATTAAATAAGTGCCTATGCATAGAAATATCATTAACGATAATTTTTTCAATTCTCGAACATCATATTTTGCTAACTTCATACTTTTTCTAATACTGCTTTCAGCTGGTTATTCGTCCCTCTGCTACTCTGTTCATGGGAAATGCACTTCACTTCATGGTCGGCATTAGACGATGATATTCGATGTTCTAATTTTGAAACGATGGATCTCGAGTCAATCAGATCTATTTGAGTTTGCCTTAAAAGACGTTCCAAATCGTCTACAATAAAGAATATTAATTAATAATTTATTAAACATTTCACATTTAACATTCACCGTCTTTGGTCTCATGCATGAAATATAGATGAAATAACACATATCAAGACTGCGTATCATGTAAAGAAATATATTACAATTATAAAATCACAGTACAAATTTATTTTTAGTTGCTTGTTCATACACCATAAGACAATTCTTTGTTGTAATTTGTACATCATCTCACCGACCTGCTTTTTGACGAAGTTTTTCGGTTTCATCCCCATAAAAAGATTTCTTCCGTTTTCGATCAGGAACTCCAATGTCAAATGACGAATTACTGACAATGGATTTATTCTCTTTAGATACAGGGGACGGAATATGCAATAGAGATTGATCATCGGATAAGAAAGAATCACTATTAAAATTAAAATTAACAGCCAAACCCCGGCCACTACTGGCTGTTGGGGTATTAGGAAGAACTCCACTTGATAGCAAGCTGTGTCTCCTATCTATGCTAGCTAAATACTTTGAGATCGGAGTGGCAGCGTCTCTGTTCATTTTAGTAAATTATCACTGACACAAGACACAAGATTTAATAAATTACAAATGGTGCCCGTTTTGATAATATACAACGCTCCAGCCAAATCCACAAATTCAACATTCGTATCGTAATTTTGGAGATCTGGATTGGGAATTCGGAAAGCACTCATGTATGTGCGAAGTGCGAAAGAGTACGAAATATCTCAATATTTCAATGTTCCCAGTATTCCTAGAGTTGATTCGATACGAATAGCATTCGTAAATTGTGGCTCCTTCCACCCCATCATACACATGCTCAATGTTGCCATGCTGGTAACCCTTTCGGCAGAATTTGTCTTTCCATTAATACCAGTTGCAGTCGACAACTTGATCATATATAATAATACAATAATCAGTAGCGTAACCAGGTTTTTTAGGCGTAGGCCAATTTACTAAAGTCGATTATATCTAGTGTAACATGTAAATGAAAACACATCTTATTTAGTCTAAAATTATAAAAAAAATGCGTGCTATTTTCGTATACATTTAAAAAAACTGCGTCATTTTCGGGTAAGTTTGACAAAAACTGCGACTTTTTGCGTGTCAAATAAACAAATCTGCGTCTTTTTTGTGTAAATGTTTAAATGATGGCTCCTTTTTGCGTGAAGTTAAAAATGTTTCCATTTTTGTGTTAATTCAAAAAAATCTGCCCCTTTTTGTGTGAATTAAAAAGCGTTTTTAAAAATCCCGCGTAGGCCAAGGCCTACGTGGCCAACGCCTAGTTACGCTCCTGACAATGATACATATTAATGTTAGTGTTGCTCAAGGTTCTATTTAATTATTAAGTTAATTTTATAATTGAAATATTTGCATACAAAAATTCTATATAACTAATTGCTCAAAGCCCAACACATTATCAATATTAACATGCTTGGTCATTTTCAGGAATTATTCGACTTAAAGTCAACTGGTCATCCTCCTTAAGAACTAAACCATTCCGGAGTACAATAGACTACTACCGCTATTGCTGGGCCACTTACATTTTTAATTGCGTCGGCATTTTAAAATAATTTAAGCCAATAATTTAATACAATGCCTCATATTATAATAATATAAGGCATTATATACAAAAGTACACAAGTAATTCCCGATCCCATTAACTTTGCTTTTAAGAATTTATGGGTATGCCATACTTTGTCTGTTATACGAAAGATAATAACGGTGGTGGTGGAAGCGCATAATCCAAACCGTGATTATAATTAATATTTTTGGTCAACCGAGTAGAGAGAAAGTAAACAATTTATTTACACTGTTACCGACAATGGTAATTGCCTAAAGACACAGTACAAACACAGTTTTAGAAATAAAATTTCAAATTGCGGGTTAGTATAAGTTATATTGTTTGTTGTAGTTATTGGAGTTATAAGTTACGTTTAGCTAGTAATATTATAACAGTGATGATGAACAATTTTTGTTGATCCACGAATTGCTGCAATGACTATTTCTTTGTTAATAGTACACAGCAACCCGAATTCTCGTCTGAATTTTTTAAAGAACAAGGGTATAGTTAATTCTTAGTGCCTCTAGCTCCAATAAGGATAATAGTCATTCCATCAATACGATTTCTAAAGCCAGTTTATTCAAATAATCCTCCAAGGTAGCATATTGTCGTTTATAAAACAAAATGGGCATATTCATTTCTCAAGAAAAACAAATTATTTATACCTTAAAATCAATATATTTCATTTTCATATCAAATATATGTGATAACTTGCAGATATTCATATATAGCCTAAAAACACATTGACAGTCCAGGTTCAGGTCTTGTTCCGTATTGTTTTCTAGTTCAAGGCAATTCAACGTTGATTTGCATTTATTTCCCGATTTTACCATATTATATTTATCCCAAAGATTTATTTGACATCCATTTCAATATTTCCGTGATAAACTCACTCATTCTTCTGTTATACACTTCACGTTTGTGCTGTTTTATTTTGGAGTCAATATCATAATCACATACAAGAGAGTCGTAGTCGTAAGTGGTAAGACCTGAAAAAAATCTGCGTGAAACGAGAGTGAGACCGGTCCTAAAAGGGATTAGTAAGTATGGCAACGTAGATTGTAGGTAACGATTGATCAGAGGTACGATTTTATGCAATGCTAAATAGTCTGCACAACCTACTACACCTAGTACACCAACATCGACAGTAACTGCCAACTTTCCTGAATTTCCCATACTTCAAAGTACATAGCACTGAAAACATACACGGGGATCATTCGTTAATGACTGTGGTGTTTATTTGTTCTTCGTGGGACATTTGATAATCGTAGAGCAACACATTTTACTATACTTATAAATAATGGCTTTTTTTCAGAAAACTAATTGTTTATCTACTAGAGGATTAATTTTAACCCACCCACCAATTACTAACATCATTAGGATGCTACCCTTAGAACTTATGCTCGAAATGTATCGAACTTGAAGAACCAAAATATGTTATGTGTAATGTTAACTGCACGGCACATAACGTATTTTGGTTCTTCAATAACGATATTACATTTCATACGCTTTAGGCTGCGTGCAAGTTTGGGGGGAAACTCTTTCTCGTATTTGTTTTTGTTTCATTCCTCTTTCGTGTTGTACTGTTGAACCACATGTTACTGCTCCTACATCGCATTTCCAGTTCACGTTTTCTAATTGGTGCACGCCGCTAGAGAAGGAACGAATATGTGTCTGCAGTCTGCAGTTGTACACTGTACAAGCCAAGTATAAGTAATTATTAATTATTAATTAGTAATTTAATTAAGTACTAAACTAAAGCTAAGTAAGTAACGAAGTGTTTACTATCAAAGGGTGACGGTATATGTTTGGGTTATCGTTTCAGAAGTTTGTTTGATGTTCAATATTGCACAACATTTTTGGAATAGAAGCAGGCAAGAAGGAACAATACATCGAATAGGGTACCTTCTTTGATTTTGTCTGATTATTAAATATATATTTGGGATGTAATTACTTCGTACAGCTTGTGGCATGGATAGTGGTCTTGTATTTATGGATCTGATAAAAATAATGGTGATAATATTTATTCTTGAATTCGTGTCTATGTATTATCAATTAAGGCATTGCTGCAGCATAATTTCGGAATTAAATTGTCAAATGTTGAAAGGAGTTGTTAATGCTAATGTTGACTGTGGAATACAGCATTTGTGGCATGTCTTGTTTTAAATGAAGCATCTACTTAAATGTTGAATGTATTACAGTTAGCGATAGGTTGTTGTTGGTAATGATGATAAAGTAACCGGTAACGGTCAGACGTCGTAGTTAATTCTTTAGAGAGTTGGCGCACTTTCAACTTGACAGATGGTCATTTATGATACCTCTCTTTTATTATGACTGGTAATTGGTGTAGTTATTTAGCATTTGGTACCAAAACGATATATTATGTTATGTGGTGTGATAATAAGACGTTGGGTGACTGATATTTACTGATGGTAGGTGTAAATGATGAAACAGTTGATTATAATTAGTACTGCAGATTGTAAAACTGTATACAGACTATATCGAATAGGTAATTGCAGTGGCGTTTTACGAACAGGACGGTGTAAACAGCCCATTACAAATTGCAACTGCCTATTCGATTTTCATGGTCTGAATCCAGTATAAGAGGTTGAAAAAAGATTGACCAGTCGACCAGGTCCAGGTCAATTCAGTGGAATTCAAATAAATGTTATGGTATCAGCTATGGGTCACCTTAAATCGGTAATAAATTTATGTATACCCTGAGACTCTTTGTTCCTCCGGTCTCCGGTGGTCTCAGCCTATAGCAATGTTAACTTCAAAGGGGAGAGGAGGTCTGTAATTTGAAAGAAATGTGACCAAGGAGTCTTTGGCTTTCCTGTGGATGTTACGGTTTCAATCTATGCATTTTATGCATGTGTACATGACACCTTACGAAATAATTTTTTGTACTTCCAGATACACATGGTACCAGACTACAGTTGAACATAGCGAGCTTTACACTTAAAGTCATGGCAAAGTCTGTCTACCCACCGGCTGTTATGAATTACGTTGATGAGCGAGTGCGTAACGCTGTTGTACACTTGGACCAGTCCAGATGGGGACCGTCCAGGAACCAATTGTCACATTTTTATGCTGTGAGTTACCTGCTTTGAATAATTGTAATATGGCCCCTGAGTAAGTCTATTAAAATGTTAACACATTTAATTTCTGATACATTCTAGTCCCGGGGGGCATTTTTATTAAGACACTTGTCCAACTTTTTGTACGGAGATGTGGTAGCCAAATTCCAGAGACGGATTACAGGTTAGTGGCAAATATGATGCCATACAATGTTACACTCGTTCTGCTTCACGTTTAATTTAATTTTTAATATCTTGCTCTAGCATTAGAATGGCATCCGAAATTGCCGTATTTAGTTACTGCTGCTTGCAAGGGTGGGGGAATTGCTGTAGGTACGGGCCATCGTGCTGAGCAGGGCAAAATTCGTTTTGACGTTCACAAAGTACAAGATGGTGTAAGTTATTTTATATTTGGTTACCTGCTTAAGTGCTAATAACTTTTAATTTAAGTCAGTACACTTTTAAATTTCCTTTCGCAATACAGTTCAGGTGTCAATAAACCCCGATTCTTCCAGATTATTTTGATAAATTGTTGTGGTTTTGGGTTTCAATGTATTGGCTAGATTGGACCAGGAGGTGCAGTATTCTCCATAAAATATAACGTAGAAGAAACGGATTGGTTATACACTGCATCACTCGACGGTAAACTTAGTCGCTTGAACTTCTTGGATCCGGAGAAACCTTGTTTTACTTACTATGACACAGGAGATTACCAGTAAAATTGAACTTATTTTTTGTTACTAGTTTTTTGTTTTCAATTAATGAATGTCGTATCGTAACACGTACTATGGTTGAAGTACTAAAATATTACTCGTGAACGGTTTTTAGATGCTGTGCGAAGCAATACAGCACAAAACATTTTTTAACCATTGAATAGTTAAATTACAAATTGATTTGTATTCTAGCACTTGGTTTACAAGCATGGATGTTTCATATCATAACAAGGTTTTGCTTGCTGGTACTAATAAAGGTATAGTATAACGAAAAATATCACTTTTAAAGGTTTGTCTTATTATGAATCACACTTTCCTGGATGGTAAATTAAATGTATTCTCGTTTACTTAGGATTTGCTCACGTTTACCATTTGGATGGGGATAAGAGTACAGTTGTAAAACTTCATGAGAGTAAAATACATTACTGTGAATTTAATAAAACGTAATAATTGTAGTAAGAAGTTATAGTTACACAGCTAAAATATTTAATAGAAAAACATGTATTTATATATTAGTTACTGTTAAGTTCTAATGCAAAACTGTAAATTATGTATTTACAATATCTTGAATCTAGTATACCGTACCTGGTAGCTACAGCATCTTTGGATCCGAAAGCTACAGTGTGTTTGTGGGACCTGAGAAACTTAAAACCTGACAAAACTATATTTAAGTACAATGGAGATTGCATTGAAAACGAGGAAAACACAGTATCCAGTGGTAACAATAAGCCCAAGAGAGTGCATAGAGGAGCTAATGTTGCTACTTTCAGGTGGGGATTAGTCATTGCCTGTTGTTTATGGCTCTGCGTAGTTTGACCGCTTATTTGCAAACTTTCACTTATTTTGCTGCCTTACTAATGATTTTCATAATTATTTTAGTCTTACGGATGGCTCAAGATTACTCATGAATGATCAACAGGATAAAATCAAAGTATTCCAAGCTCCTTTGTGGCAGGAAACCCTAAGGATTAAACACCATCATAGACAGTTTCAACATCTGACTGCAATCCAGGTTGAATTTTAGGTTGTTATATTGTGTTACATTAACTTCAAAGCTAGGTATGAGATGAGATTGAGGATGTAGCTAATTTTACATATTGTTCTGACTTCGTAGGCTGCATGGCACCCTTTGCACGATATTATCGTGATTGGCAGATATCCTATCGATGGGTCTGATGGAGCCACGGTAAAGGGCGTACCTTTGCGACCCATAGATTTCTTTGACGGGAAAACGGGTTGCAACATCCATCGCCTCTACCATCCTAGCAATGGAATTATTAGTCTCAACCAGTTCAATCCTACTGGGGAAGTCTTGGCTTCCTGCATGGGTAAACTTCCGTGATTTTCGAATCAGTATATTTATGAAATTAATTATGTAATGATAATTAAATTATTTTGTGGATTTCGCCTGTCTACTATTTCCCCCTTTCCTAAAATTTGAATGCCAGGTTAACTTCGCATGTCGCAATTCAGTGCAATTACATATAGTAGATATAATACGTTATTACTTTACGGCGTGACAGAAATGATTAGAAGTAAATTTTCTTACAATAGTGATTACATGTAGTGCTGTAAGATCGTTAAAAATAGTTTTGTTAACTTCTAACAGTAACTAACAATAAATGTTGTTAAAAATTTCAAGACCCTAGTATAGTCCATAAATTGTAGCAATATTGAATGTCTGGATTGTGATAGCTTATCCATTTTGATAAAAATAAAATAGTTAACCAAATCCAATATTGGTAAAAAGTATTCTATTAGGTTTTGTTAATTCAGAATTCAGATTTGAACAATACTCTACTATTTTTAAATCTTACCGCGCTAAATTACATGTATATTTTATTATTGTCTTTAGTCGTTACAATATTAACTTGGCCAAGTATGCTTGTCTTAAGCTAATTTTATTACTAAATTTTATGAAGCTATAAAATGTCTGTTGGGCCTTCGTTTTAGGTAATAATCTCCTATTTTGGCAAGCCTCGCCGCATCTGGAAGTACTGGAAGGTCAAGATAAAACCCGAATGGATACGAAGTCCCATTTATCGAACTTACCAATGTCAATGCGCAATGCTCTTAGAGGAAGGGGTGTAAAAACTGCAGCGTCGGATAATGATGACGATTCGGATGACTTTGATGAACCAAAAAAGAAACGGCAAAAGAAAACTGGAAGTGTCAAATCCAAAGCAGGAACGTCGGCAGGAAGTACAACCCTCCAAATGGGAGATACAAAAACGAAACCTAAATCTAAATGTCCTGCTACCGCGGGTACATCTCAGAAGGGAACGTCTTCGTCAAGAAATTCGAAAAATTCTGTACTCAACGCTAAAGATTTGACCACAGTTTCGGTGTCTCCACCCTCCAGCTCAAATAGCAAATTTCAACCAAGAAAGTCAGCTGCGAAGAAAACAGCATCTGAGGGAAGTGGTTCGACTAATCAAGAAACGCTATCGGTCGAAAATACAATGTCCAGAGCCCAAAGAAAGGGGAAGAAACCTCTAGCTGCCGCTGCTACTGATAAATCTGATCCAGAAGAGCTGTCAACTCAAAACAAGGGATCTAGGACAGTTCGAACTAAAGTTTGTACTCCACCACCACCTTCGAAACGTGGTCGTGGCAAAGGCCATAAATAACTGCAAGAGAAAAATGAAGTAAACAACAAAGACGTGTTTTAAATATTCTGACAACCCTGCTACAGTGTCCTAGTTTAGTTTTTTTTCTACTTTTTTTTTTAATTTCGAAGAAAATATAACGCCGTATTTTTTAAACATTGAGACAAGACAGTTATTTCAACAAATTAAGCGTACATCCATTTTTTAACGGCTTTGCGTGGTAAATATTTTTTATAAATAACAAGAAAATAAAAACAAACTTAGTGAAGTCCTCTAACAATGATAGTCTACGCAGACACAGACTAATAAACGGGTAGCATTACTCTCATACACAGCCAGTATCAGTTCCTTTTAATGATTCCCTCCGTTGTAACACTGAAAAAAATGGATCAATTATTTTGATAATACCAGGTACTACAGAATTTCATTTGAATAAATGCGTTGATTTAGTATCTGAGGATTAATTGGACACAGAAAACGACGAAACCATACTGTTTATTGCGCCGATAAAATTGCATCGTACATAATCTCTCGCGTAAGATTAAGTAGGCTAAAACATCACCACAATTAAGTACATAACAAATTCAAAAAACAATACTTCGGTAACTCTAGCTGCATCGATTAATACCTGGTAACCAATGGCAAAACAAAAATAACGCTCAGTCTAAAAAAATATTGACCTCTGAGTTGAATATCTTCTAATACATATCATACTAGGTATAGTTATAACTACTTCCACTTCCTTCCTGTAAATTAAAATACACGCATAATAAAACATGACATCCTACTCAACTACTTCAACATGCACACGAATTGGGGTATTACACAAAAATCGTAAATTCTTCTGGTGCTTACGCGCTATAATTAACAGCAATAATAATAAAAACACGAGGATTGAACGACACTAATATTTCCTTAAAATCGTAACATTAATGACTAATCTATAATGCGCACTTTAGCGAAGGTTACCTTTACAATTGTTGCTCATTTTTGTCTTATCGAAGTGAAGACAATGTAGAATATTATGCAATTATTAGAGGAAATAATATTTTATATTTAAACGTTTACAGGCTTTATATAATTACGTAATACATTAAATACATATCCAAATTTCAATAATTAGGATATTCATAGAAGCACATTCATATAATCTTCAATCTTGCCTCTCGTAGAATGTGTAACATAATTACCAGCGTCTTCACAGGTACACGACAGTCTTTATTTGGAATCATAAATGAACGTTAGTTTATCTACTGCTACACAATACATAATAATGACTCGACTCGACTGACTTATATAATAATCGTAATATACGGACACAACACAAATATATACGACATAATTCTGAAACACCTGACTTCACCTACGGAACTCTAGACAGGACCGAATGATTTAAAAATAAAAATATAGGGTTTAAATTGAATTCAATGCACAATGAAGCTGCCAGTTAACGAATGTATCCGAAATGTGAATATGGAAATGGATTGCCGATTGCACCATGCAATTCAAACCACTTAATCATCATCACTGTTTTCTTCAAACGCCTTCTTCTTGTCCCTGTAGCCATTGCTCACTGGGCCCTTATTCATAAGCTCCAGTATTGCTTGCGCTTCCGGATTTTTGTCCAAAACACTTTTCTCATCCCGTACTCCCTAACGAGTGAAATATGAATTGGAATTACTTTTACCTCAAAGTTAAAACCTAATTTGTTTCTTTTTGCACAATAGACCAAAGCATCAAAGCCTCACCTCTTCTTTCTCCGGTTCGGGACCGACACCCCAAACTTCAAGCGTATGAATACCAAAGTCTTGATCAACCGATAATTGTGGCGATACAAAGGTGGTGCAAGACGGTGAACATCTCCCCTTGCCAAATTCAGCATCCAACCACAAGCCAAAGTACTCCAGCTTTCCTCCCATACCCTGAAACAAAAACCATTTTAGACATATCGTAAGTGGATATTTTAATGCACTGATGCAATCATAAAGATATTAATGAAGCTTACGAGTCCGTTAGGAAATGTTTGCTGCTGAAGATTCAGGTATTGATAATTTTGATTGAAGCCCGTGGATGGATAGGGCACCATTTTTGGATTCAAATGGAAAAAGAAACACTTCTCCGAACCTGTGACGAATGTAAACACCGTTCGCACAATTTAAAATAAAAACTGAAAATGAAATATTTTTATGGAATACATGATTTTAAAAGAATATATGCAAATTAATTAAGAATAAAACAATTACCACGAAATTTAGGGCCTAAAGCCCAACTTTCATCCGCAAAAGCTCCGAAAATCCTTCCTTTGTTTTCCTTGATAATAATGAGCGTGGAACCCTTGTCCAGCATTCCTCCCATCATTTTGGAGAAACTCTCTCCATCCGATGACGTAGAGAATAAATATCTCCATTGCTTCCTTAGTTCAGACGGTAGGTGTGAATTGATGAAAACGATTTGTGCCAGGTCTAATAAGGTAAATTCAGTAGGAGAAAACTCTTTTTTCACGTGAAGACACTGCGGTATGAGTTTAAGAGTGTACAAGGACTTGTCGAAGTTGAAACAATTACTAAACACGGAACATTGGAGATTAAGTAGCAGTGGAGACTTAGAGAAGCTTCTGATCATCTCGTCCAAACTAAATGACGATTTGGGAGGTTCCTTTTTTGTGATTATATCTTTCGGTTGAACTCCGTCATAAACAAGCTCTAACAATAAGAAGTCTGTTAGGTCAGATATTGACTCTGAAGTTAACTTTGCACTTCTTTGCCAGCTTTGAGACTGACGATTAGAATGCATCGATTTCAAATAAGACTCTACGATACTCCGAGCGTACTACAGAAAGAAACAGAAAATAAATCCAATTATAATTATAATAGAAATGATAATACAAGACAATAGTGGGAAACCCAGCCCGCTGTAAAGGGCTCTGTATTGCTGAAAATTTACAATATTGTAAATATCACCATGGAAATGTCACATTTTGTTATGTACG
>JAAXYX010000719.1:0-31905 GCA_036851915.1 Ptenothrix huangshanensis | reverse complement strand
GTTGCGACATACGTCGAAAGTAAGGCAATAGTCTAAAGATGTACCAATATTCGAATATTCTAGTTTATAATGGGTATAATTATTATGAACTTCAGATTTACAAACGATACTCTCTCATTAATATTGGTTTTTGTTTTGTACATGCTGTGCATTTTAAGCACGAAACGTTTGAGTCGGGATACTTTTTGTCGTACCTATGTATTAGATAGACACACGGCGCTGGTGCATTTTACCATTTTGACGTGCTTTTAAAGCGAGGTTTTCGATTTTTACCTTTTGAACTGCTCAACCACACTAATCGCATGGCAAAGTTTACAACGATGTCGTTTACACTTCTTGTCATTACAGGTATGAAGTAAGTATATTAGGGAGTAACGCTTGGAACTATATCTGTACATAATCTAAATCATCAAAAGGACGAAACTAACTTTTTTATTTTTTCATAAATAATGAAAAAATTACTTTAATTCATCAAAAGTAAGTCACAACAAAAGTGTTACAATGAAGTAGTACATAGTTATTTGTAAGTGGTACAATATGGGGACTTATTATTATAGAATGAGCAAACAATACTACCTTCAAACAAAGAAGAGAATGTAAAACATAAGATGAATAATGAAAAATATAATAATTATAGTTAACAGCATCTTGGGAGAAGATATAAAAATTCTAAAATTGCTAATTTACGTACTACCTACATTTTTCGTCTAGACTGGTGTAATACATGTATAATACTGTCTACATCTATATTATAATAATACAAACAATACCATATAAATTAAATCTTTTGCTTATTATTGTTAAATAATAAATAATTTTCAAGTCATTGAAGAAAATAGCAAACCAGTTTATAAATGCTTCCAATTTTATAGTCCAGTTGAAGTCCACCAGGAAAGAATTACGTTGTGTAATTTGTAAGCACGCAGAAAGGATCTTAATAAGGCTTCTTGGAACTCGAACTCTAATAGGTAATTATCATTTATAAACATTCTCATCCTCCTTTAGGGTAGTTTCGACTGAAACTTAGTTCATCGTCGTTCCGTTTGCTGATGACTATAATGCTGGCCGCAAAGTAGACAAGTCCGTTGATGAGTGCAAACGACTAGAGATCAAATAGTTATTAAGATTATGTATTACTATTAGCATCCCTAATAAATACATGAGCATGATTACAGTATATAATTATTATATAATACAATATACATATTTGCATATAAATTTTCCTTATATTTATTATAATAATAAAGTGAAAACATAAATACGCACCCCGGATGCAATTTTCTTGTTAAAATGTCTAGCATTTGGGGATGTAAAATCGCACGGCCAACCATCGTCGGGACAATTATCGCGCTTGTGTTTTACTGCGGATGATAGAAACATGCCTGCAGCAACGATCACAATGATCCCCATAATAATGTGGTACAAGAAATCCTAGGTAATATAAAAACCAGAACCATTTATTTAGCATCGATACCATAACATAGTTGCAGTGTATTCACTAGATAATTTCAATCGTAGGTATTTAAGTACTAGTATTTGCTATTAAGACCTTAAAGTTATTTAAGGCTTATTTACCAAGAATCGGATGCCCCGATTACTGTCGAGGGAAGCAGCCATGGAGAAAACTGGATAAAATAAGACTGAAGCAATGAGACATCCCACTACGGCTCCAAAAAAATATTCTTCAAAATGAAGATCTCTGTCGTACGAAGGAGCACCACATCCAAGACTAATGATTCCGAAAATCTAAAAGTTTTGTTATCAAACGCAATCTGTTTGAGTATTTAGCGTTGGGAACGTCAGTAATTATTTTTTATGACTACATTAGAAAGGTAAATATTAATGGTATAAAATATTTTGACAAATATTATTTTTACTCACAATTGTAACAAGTTTCAATATGCCTTCCACACTAAGAACGTAATTTCCGCCTCCGGCCATTTTGTTTTTGAATCTTGTGGATTCACTCCTTGATTTTTTGGTTTTTCTAATATTGAGGCAGTTCAACGAAGTGAAAAACTGTATAAAAAACCTGCAGCGCAGTCACTTCTGTGATACTTTTCATTAAGAAACTAATACTTATGTGAAGTAAAATGACGGACGGTTGGTCACTCAAAAATGCTCAGTAGAATCCAGGTGCGCTGTTTGCCCTCAAAGTAGGCTATCTAGAATGACAGCGGTTGAGATACATGCTCCTAAGTAGGTTGTGCAAAGAACTTTTATATTTCATTTACCATACCAAACCTAGCTCGAATCTTTTTTTTGAAAATAAAAGAGAGATATCCGCGTTAGCGATTTCGATATCTCTGCAAATTCGGTACGGTACGGTAAGGTATTGCTGTAAGGCATGGAGGTACATACAAATACACCGGTGACTAATCTGCAAAGTCATATTAGATTACAGTTATGTATACAAATGTTAGGAAACGGCTAAGGATTTCTGATTAAGTTAATACCATATTCGTCATACATAAGATAAGATAACCAATTGAATATACAGATACTGATTACGATTGCTTCTACATATGTGTTCAATTTTTCAACGACAAACTGAAACTGAACGACAATGACGAATTGTCAAAGCCCGCAAACATGGTGGTGAATCATTCCACTTCCCCATTTTTTTATCAAAAGCACACACTTATTCCAATGTAAATAGAAAAATCGAATACAGAAAAAATGTTAATCGAATTCTCGGAAAATGAGTACTCACCTGATGGGGAGCATTTAGTATTTAATACTGTACCTAGTAAAAGTTCTAAGCATTGGATCGGGTTATGCATAGTAACGGAGCATAATGATTCAATTAAAATTCGGTCCCGAATTGAGGTTTCAATTTCAGCTAAATATGATTCTAAAGTTTAGGTTAGTTGAAATTGCGTACGAAATGTGGTTAATGATATAATAGCTCCAATGATGTTATCTATAGTTTATTTTCATAGACATAAAAATGTGAAAATGTATAGATAAAATTTGTTGTCCCTTCAAAGTCCATGTATGTGCAAGAATAATAACAATTGCTTGTGCAGCCATTAATGTTTTTAGCCGGATTTTGGATTTTTGCAAAAGAATGCAGGATGCTGATAAGACACATGATTCATGCCCAGAATTAGATTGGTTTTGGTTACGGAGTTATAATTCATATTTAGCAATGAGCGTCGTTGTTGTTGCAGTCGTGGCCAGCTTCCAGTTTGCAATGCAGAAGAAAGTTGAGCATGGTACTATCAGTATAGGTATGGTTGTTTAATATTATGAACGTAGCTCTACTAAACTAATCGGTGCTCATTAAATCACTGAGATATACGCAGTATATTATAATAATGATTATAATTGCACGCAGCTGAAATTGAAAGCCTGAAGAGAGGAGGCGTCGGATACGTGATCTTCACTACGGGCAGCTTCCTCAGTCAAACTACCTACTTACGAATAGTGTGAATAGTGAGTATAATTATATTAGTATATCTCCAGCGTCTCAAGATGTATAGGAACAAAAGGAAGTTTGTGCGTAACAAATTAAGACGGAGTCCTACTTACTAACATCGAATCGAAAGCTGGTCTGGATTGGATATACAAAGCATTCGAAAAATGCTGGTGTATCGCTAGCGATCAGACAAAGCCCTGACGGGGTGTCATATCACTTAATCAGTAATTCAAAACTGAAGCTGGGTGTAAAAAATTTATATGGTATTTATTACCAATAATTCATCTTCAGTGATTTCCTCTAGAAGTCGTTTTTCATGAACGTACTTTATATTTCATGTAATCATTATCAGTATCATGAAAGAAGTAATAATTATTACTATTTCTCTTATCATATGTGGAGATCATCATAGTCATCTCTATTGATTATTGAAGCACATGCACGATCCAATGAGGACTTCGGAATTCGATTGCATGAAATTCGATTGCTATGTATTTACAAAATAATCTTTATAATTTTAAAGCAACAATTCTGAATCCTTACAACCTCTTTGTTAGCTTGGAGCCTAGAAAATGCAAAAAGAATCGTTTGAAGGTATCAAAAGTATTAGTAATAATTACACTTACATGGAAACGATAGAATTAATAATACTCTTACGTACGTATTCAATTACTGAACTGAAACGTTATTGAACATAAATCTTGTTCATGAAGTCATTTTTTTTGTGGTAGAAGAGCAGCAGTGCATCTAATAATTATGGACTGGGTTTGCTTGTGACGTGGGACATTCACCTGTAAACACGAGCAGTAAATGTAATTCCGTTGCATGTTGTAATTCTAAAAACAGGTAAATCACCCGCATAATGTCATTTTTATTGCGTCGAGACGGATCGAATTTATTAGCCAAAGTCGTAGGCGGGTATTGCAGTAATATTACCATGTTTAACGGTGGAATGGAAAGCCAAATAAAAAATAACATTTCCTATATCTATGAAAACTCTTCGAAGTCATTAGTGGAAAAAAGAGAAAACAAAAAGCTAAAATAATGCACCGACAGTATAAGTAATGAAAATGACTTCACGCACCTTCATCACGCTAACTCTGAACTAACTCTCAACTTTCTTAATTCAAGGATTATTTCATGCTACCGTATTCATTTCAAAAATGGTTCTTCGTGGTTTTGCTTGTCCTGCCTGGGCAGGTTGGTTCTCGGGTATTATTTTCACCAACAATCCCTTCAAATTATCCGTTTTTAAGTCTTGGAAAAGCTTTTACACCCTCTACGTCATTTTCATTAATCTCTTATTATGGGTACAATTGGTTGATTTCATAATTAACGTTCATTCCGCAAAGCTTCAAAAAGAATATGTGAGAAATACGATCATTAATGGATTCTTGGCTACCTTCGTCGTATTACTAATCCTGATTAAAGTTTACTTTGCACTGAAGGCAAAAGCAGTTTCTAGTTTCCTCAAATCTCTAGAGCTGTATACAGCCACTGCGGTTCCTCCTGAACAAAAGAAATTTCAACGTTGTTGCCTCATTTTGAACTGGATCTCATTCGGATTGTGCACAGCTAGTTCAGTAGTCATCGCACTCACTGTTTCTGACCAATCGTCCGAAAAATCATGGTTTACCTCATTTGGACCAGTCCCTTACTTGATTTTTGGTCTCATATTATGCCTCTGGCCTTCGTATCTCTCCATGTATGTGGCATTCTCATTCGTATGTGTACCGCTGTCCAATCTACTGTGGATCTTTGAAGATTTCTGTGCCCAAGCTGAAAACTATTTCAAAGTTGGAACAACTGAGCAAGCGGTGGTCCTTTTTCAAACGAAATTCTTTGGGACATTGAACGGACGTGGGAGTAAAGTGGACGCTGGAAGCAGAACGAACTATCTTTCCACTCAAAAGAATTTGATTGATCAGTTCCAGAAAATGAAGAATTTATTTCAAACCTATGACGAGCTAGCGGGACCACTAATCCTCATTTTGATTATCAACAGTACTGTAAGTATTATTCAAGCAGCGAACGATATCATTCTCAGAGATGCTGAATACAAAGGAGCACATCCAGCTGCAGCTTGGCTTAGTCTAATCAACAACAGCATCTATCTTCTTCTCCTCAACCTGGGAGAATGGTCGAAAGGCATGGTAATAGTTAAACCTACCTAGTTACATTCATCATGTAAAAGTAAAATATTTTAATTGTGTTTTTAATTGATATTCCCACTTATAGATGCGTTCCAGAAAGGAATCATTGCATTATACGGTAGCGGTTGCTCCTGACAGTTCCATAAAAACTGAATTTCAAAGCATTGTTAATGTAATTGATGCTTGGGAATGGAAAATGACTGCTGCTGGCTTCTTCACTGTAGATCGGTCTCTTATGGGCGGGGTATGATTGTCATTATGACCAGTATCTCAAATAACTATTTACATTTTTTATGCAACTTCATACTTCACTGGACTTTATTAAAGCCTGCTGAGTTAGTGGCGGTTGGTAGTTTGGTAGTGGTAGGTATCAGTAGTAGAGGTTAGTTGTGGCTTCAGTGTGTAGTAATTAACTATGATTAGTGGTTGATGCATGTCAACTATTTTATGGTTGTGTTAAACAAACGAAGCAAAGGATGGAATAATGCCGTGAAAGCAATAGCTGTGTTCAACCTTTCACTTTTATTTATGTACAAATGTCAATTAGTAATTGCCAATTGAAAATGAATACATACCACAAGACAGCTGCTTAATTTATAAACAGGCTTATTCTATGGCACCCATCTACTGCTCCACATGAAGAATCTGCTGATGATTCAACTTTTGTTTGCACACCGGCCAAACGTCTAATGCTTTACCTTAGTTTATTGCTTAACGTGCGTACCTGCTTCTCAGGTACCTACTTTGCCACAGGAAGGTAATCTCGCACGTAATTTGAAATCACTATTACCTACTACTTGTGATCATCTGCTTGTTTTGTTCGTACTTCCGGCTACGAATTACCTCAAAGTGCAATCGATTTTTGGAACTAGTGCGTAGTGGTGTCTCAGGTTCACAGATATCAGCTTGCACGGTATACGTAATAAGTTGCCATCCTTGTTGTTCCCGTAACACAGCAGCGATAGGTAGACATCGCATGCTAATTTTATTACGCAAACCAATTACACCTGGAAAACACTCGCGACATATTTTATTTTTCCTCCCAAGTGCTTTAGCAAATTGATTCTAATAGCATTGAGTATGACAAAATACTTAAATATATATATAAATGTATATAATTACTTCACAAAGTGCCCATTTCAATGTTTCATTTTACTCATGTACGCTATGTGTAAGCATTTCGTAACTTATTACTATAGTCTTGTATTCGAAAAACCTATCAGAATTTGACTAATGCGACGCTTAACCCTTTTTAGATCGTATCAACGATGATGTCTTACGTCGTTATCCTCTTTCAACTTCATCAAGGACAACGGGATTAAGCCATGCAAGAAAGAGTCTTGTCAGAAGTTGCTACAAGGATTTGAAATGAATAAGAGTCTAAAAATCTTTTTTCTCCAACACACAAACAAAGATGTTTTACTACACAACCTTGGTATAGGTATTCAGGATGTTGCTAAAATTTCAAGTATCCAATACTTGTATACGTATATTACATTTATGCCATCGACTTTACCTTAGGATCTCAAACAATTACCAACGAAAACTACCATCGACCAGACTATTGCACTTGGCACAAGTACTACTATACTTCGTGTACGTAGAATTAATAGTATTTAATTACCATACTTATAGTATCTTCTTGTTGAAGTTTAAGTTTTGTAGTAATTGAAACCGAAATTTCAATAAATGGAGGTTTCTCTATGAAATACAAATTAATTAATGGATAAAATAACACATTTATTGTAAGCACTGAAGTAATTATGTATGTATTGGCGCCAAAATATTAGTTTTTAAATACAATTTTAGTTCAGCAGTTCCCAGCTCCCAGCATGCAGGGAAAGGAAAGCAGCAATCGTTAAGAATGATAGTGCTGGGTAGGTCATGTGAAGTATATATGATCTAAAAATGGGCAAAAACAGAGTAATAATTTGCAGAGGAGTAAATTAAGAATTGAATTAGGGAATTAGCAATATGTAGGTAAAGTGGCAGTAGCGTGCAGGTAGCGTGAAAGAGTGTGTAATTTAATCCTTTCGATGACATATCGTAATTGCAAAGAGTGGTCTTCATGTCGTGTCGTCCGCAATGCACTTTCCCATCTTGACAAGCGTATTCTTTTTCGGATAATACTCCATGCTGGAAAAGCTCCGAGGATACAAAACTAATTTTTCTGCACCAAAATGCTTGTACCAATTAAAGTATAGTTGGCATATGTCGGGTGTGGTAGAGCTAGAAGTAGAGCATTGCATTAGAGTCCTATAATAATGACTGATCCGATAAACTTTCCTTCAAAGCAAATTGATTCTTTTGCCACTACGAACTGTCAGGTCAACAAGTCGAAGTCGACTGGCTTAAGTTGTTACTTTTCTTGTAGTTGTCAGAGTTTGACTTGAAGACGATTCTAGAAAGAAAACAAGGGGAACGGGCAAAGTATAGTGAATCATGGCTATTCGAGCATTTCAGTGTACCCTATGGATCGGTTGGCTAACTGGAACAATTTTTATAAATAAGCCTTGGGGTCGTCTTAAGTACTCGTGGCTAAGTTTTTACACATTCTACGCTGTTCTTTATAACTTTTCTACCATTATTATTTGGGGGACTTTTACCTTTAAAGCCATTGAATTTTTACAGTGTAAATCCCTAACGTCAAAAATTTTGAACTTTACGCTACTTCTCGGAAGTCTTCTGTTCGGAGCCATACTGAAGATATTTTTCTTCACACAAGCTAAAAATATAGCAAAATTTGTGGACTATTTATTCGAGTGTGTAGATGCGGATAATTATAGTGGGCCGGAATTACAGAGTCTTTGGAAAAAGTGCAAAATATTTTTGTCCTTGATTAGTTTGTACCAATTTGGCGGCGCATTTATGTTACCAATTCAAGTATGGTTCATGGTTCCCAATGCAGCTCTCGGTTTTATAACTTCACCATTCTACAACATGGTATTGTTCCTTTTCGCAGTTTTCCCCACAATGGCTTGTATCCAAGTGTCATTTGTATATTTAATCGTTTCAACATTCTATATTCTTACACTGTACGAGAAGTTCTTTGTAGACCTTCAGGAGCTAGTCAATATTAAAACAGCTTCAGGTAATACTGCACTATCAATTCAACTAAACGATAATATTCTCCCAATCCCACTAGACTCCAGTCTTTTAGCTGTACCAACGAAAACAGGAATACGACACAAGGTACTTTCCAAAGAAGAAATTGTGGCAAGAATGAAAAAAATTAAAAATCTTTGTGTGCAGTACGATGCGAGTGTATCTCCACTATTCCTGGTGCTTCTTGTCCGTTGTGTATTTTCCCTGATTCATGCAGCAGATGCTATTTTATTTGAGTCGACGGATACTCACGATAACTTTATGATGTTCAAGAAATACTTTGCATGGATGCACATCTTCGTCGAGATCAGTCATCTATGCCTGATTTTTGTGGGAAGTATCTTTCATCAAAGGGTGAGCTTAATGAACCGTATCAATGTTATTTTGATTAAAGTTTAATTGTGCGAAAATTACAATGGTTGTTCAAAATGAAGTTTAAAATTCAAATGTATTCATACTGAGTGGGTAATTACTAATACTTAGATAGCAGGTTATAAGGAACAATTTGCCGAAAGAGTATTTGTACTGGAACAGTCAGAAGCAAAGAATGAATTACAGGAGATTTGGGAACTCGTTCGAGACTGGAAATGGCAAGTTACGGCTTGGGGGATTTTTACTGTGGATAAACCCGTCTTTGCAGGAGTAAGATTACTTATCATCAATTTTTTATTCATCTCCAAATTTTCTCTTAAGAATCTTTGTTGAGCTTGCCGTAGTACTATAGTACTCAGGTAGTTTATGTGTACATATGTATGTCTTCCTTCAAGTGGGAGGGGTGAAGGCATAATTACTGTATACGAAATCAAGTGTACCTTTTATTTGTTAAACATCAAATCAATGCTTGTGGCATAGAAATGGAAATAATTACAATAATTAATTCAATAACTTAATTTCCAGGTTGTTTCATGCATGATGACCTACGTGGTGATTTTATTTCAAGTTAATTTATCTGACCCTGGAGTACCACCAAATTCAAACTGTACAGTTCCAAAATACCTGTAAAGCCTTAATTCGCGTGTAAACCAACATTCGCATGAAGACGAAATTCATGCAAAAATACTTAATACTACTAACAATCAGCAACAACTATCATTATTTTGGTATAAAATACACGCATAAGAATCCCGAGAATGATTTTAGAAGATAATACTCTGTTATTATTCATTTTTCATGAGCGATCCTATCAGAAATCAAAATTGTATGTTGTATGTAACCATCTAAAAAATATTTCACACTCCTCCCTCGTGCACACATTATGTACACTTATCTGCTGTGTTACCATTAATAATACAATTGTTCTTCGCTCCATCGCATCGTATAAGCTTAATTTTTCAACTAACTAATAAAACTAAACAGTCAGAAGAATCTGCACGTAAACTTGTTTCTTTCTTGTTTCTGTTCTGTGATTGTTTCATTCAACGATTCAACGTTGGAAGAATTACACACCTGATGATATTCAAAGTATTTTTACACAGATTACGCACCGGTTCTCTTATCATTCCTTATTCGACATAACACTAGCCTAGTGTAGTACTCACATCTACACTGCCATCAACCATCACTAAACTGGTCAGGATGTCAGGAATTCAGGATTTTGATTTTATCCACAGACCTTAAGAATGTAACTACCAAACTGACACAACTCAAGGAAAACGAAAGCTCGAGAGCCGTTTCTTTTCCGTTGTACAGATAGTACTAATGGTATTGGTACAACGATAATGAAATGAACGATTCTGGTTCTGGTTCTGATGTTGTTGATGTTCGTATTGGTAATGGCGTTGGTGATGGTGAGTTGGATTTTAGATGAGGCGTCACGTTGTGCTTATTTCACTTTTTAATTATAAATGTACACACCATCTCACTATTAAGATTAACCTAGAGAAAGCAAATTATGGAAACTTTTCTTGACGCTGACATCCAGACACCGCCCACAGATCTTTACATCAAACAATCCTCACAAATCATACTATTTAATTTACTATTTGCATTTTCCATAAATATTTGCATATATAGGCATCCCTGTGATTGTATAATAATGACCAAAATTGGACTGGGACAAGATTTTGGTTTCGTCAATAAATTACCATACTGAATAAATACTTACCTACTTTTTATGCTTACCACATTATCATATTGATTGGAATACATTGCAATTATTAGAATATAATATACGAAGGTTAAAAATTACACAATCGCAAATGTAATTGTGAGTTAGAAGCTCAACTCACGACATTAATTGCGTGGCAATTATTAATTAATAATACATTATGGACATTTTTTATTGAAACGGCGAGACGAAAAATAATGTTGTCATTGGGAATTGGGAATAAAATTGGCAGGAAGAAACTCATTTAATTAATTTTAATACCGGAATATTGAACTCAGTTTAATCCTTTATCGTGATACGCATGTAGGGTAAAAATAAAAGGGTGTGCTACACACTACGGTGGGAAAAGGTACGACTTGCTTCTAGTGTTCATGTTCAAAGAATATATTATGAAACAAATAACAGTCAAGAAACGTTTAACTACATTACTGTTGTGGTTATGAAGTGTATCTTTACCTTTGCTAAAATGTTAGTACTGAAAGGATGAAGGGATACTGTATCCAAATGTTGTTTTGTAGTGTGCAGAAGCAAATCGGAATTGTAGGAAATAAAAGTGAAACCAACTACAAACCCACAATGTACCATAAATATCACAGTATACCTACCTACCTACATACGTATTAATAGGAAAGAACAAAACGAGTCTTCAGTTCAGCGCCCTTTTCTACCTCGAGATAAGGATCAATAATTAATACAGATGTTTACGATTAATCATTTGACATTTGCTCATTTCATTTCATTCCATTAATTGAATTCGAATTACAGTCATCCGTTGAACCTCCTCTGGTCCTGAGTATTCCCTATGTATCTATTGGGTACATACTCTATCCTCCAATGATGACACTCGATTGTGTATGAAAAGACATGTAATACAGAGTTACCAACAGCAATTACGATTCAAGAACAAAATAGGCACAATGCACGAAAGGAAAATCAACGATGTAATTATATCATGCAAACCTGTAAACACATACATACCTACATACCCACACCTACGTAAATGTACTACTATAGACCAAAGCCAAAGAGTAGAAATAATAATGGTTATAATTATTTTGTATACCACGTGCTGATCCCTAAACTATTATCTTGTGGACTCATGACAGTGAAGCAATTGAATACATGCCACTAAATTTCTACAGCTCAAAATTCCAGGTAGGAAGGAATTCATGTAATTTACCCTAGGTGTATTGAACACAAAGCCCACAATTAATACGTCTGCCATGTCATGTCATAACCCGCTTGCAGTCCGATTTCGATCTGAAGTGCATGATATGATTCCTACCCTTTCGGGGACACGCTTTCAGTTTCAGGTTCAATACCAATCCATAAACAACATCACCTGTGGCCTGTGGCACTCTTAAAATAGCAAGTCAATCTTATAATACTAAAACACAATTCAAGATCACTAAAAATTATTGCCAACCATGGTTACAAAGGTGTACAAAGATTACCGAATTGGGTGATTAGTGTGCCAGGAAAAAGAAAAAGAGCACGGTGTCAATGTCATAGAGTTGCAGTAATACAATATAGGAAAATCAGGTAGAAATATCAAGGCACCCTACCTATACCTACGTAGGTTTACAGTTTGAGCTCGTGACTTGTTCCCCGAAGTGCTACTGTTTACATTTAATTATTTTATTTGTATTGACTGACCATTGAGTAGATCTAGGATTTACAAAGGATGAGCGAAATAGAAGGATTAACAATCCCAGTTATACTGGGTTGGGTCAGTGGGGTCTTCTTTGTTTCCAAACCTTGGGGCATCAAAAGCTTCACTTCGTACTGTCATCCATACACCGTTTATGCATTGATTCTAAATGTGGCGTTTCTAATGCTATGGAAAGACTGTTTTGAGGAAGTTCAAGTGTTACTCCATGGCAAAAGACTGACCATTCAAATTTTTATGGTAAGTTCCGTGATGAGCATGCACATCTTCAACTTCTACATACGGTGCATCTTCTTCGCGTTTGCCCGCAGAATTTCTAAACTCATGCATTCTATCAAAGCAGTTATACCGAATTCCTCTGCGTTTCCCAAAGATCTTCGATGTACGTGGTCAGTGTTTCGAAAAATAATTTGGTTTATTTTTATTTTCCAAACATCTACTGCCGTTATGGGAGCGTATTTCTTCTACAATTTGTCTAATAGCAGCCAGCGCTTAAATACTTTGTATTTTCATGATCAACATAGACCACAGTGGTACTTTATACTTTTCTTCATATTTGGAACGTTTCCTACTGCCATATGTGTATATTTTACATTTGGCTTCATTTTCGCCTCAACCTTTTGCATTTTGGCAATTTTCGAGGATTTCTGTTTGAGCTTGCACATTGTGGGACGACATTATTTATTGGAAGAAAATGGGATAATGAGTGACAAACATAGCGATGTGGATAATTTACTCCTAAGACCGATAGAAATGAATAATGATCTGACGGTGGATGAGGATGATATCGAAGCCCGAAGGAGTTCAGTAGTTTTTTCTCCATCCATGGATGTCATGAAAGGTGACCTACTTCACAGATTTGAACAGGTCAAAGGTATCTTCGCCCAGTATGACTTTGTGGTTGGGCCTTTGCTCTTGGGATTGATCATCCGGAACGTATTTACCGTCATTAATGCCGCGACCGCTATCATTATTGGGAAGAATCCTTTTGAAACCAACGTTGACAGGGGATGTGGTTGGGCACATTTCTTTGGTGATTTGTCACAATTTATTATGCTTGAACTTGGCTCGTGGACTAACAGACGGGTAATGAATATAAAATTTTCAAGATTCAAGTATATAATTATACTTTATTTATTTAAGCCTCGCATAAATTCTTCACTTACTTTCCATTGTACTGTCCAATACCTTAATCGATTAAATACTTGCCATAATAGTACTTTCAACAGTAGAAAAAGAGTCGGAAAACAATAGACATAGTAATCAGAAAGTACAGATCTTCCCATACACAGAGATTCAAGGAAATTCTAATGGCATGAAAATGTATATGTCTAACATTTATTTCAAAAGTAGACAGACAGGCTTGAGCCCCTAAACCACTTTGGTAGGACATCCAATGTAATGACAATACACGACTGCGACACAATGTTTTGATTGAAATCCATCAGATAAACACAATTTGTACCATAATTTTATGCTTACGCACAAACACTGTAGTATTTATTAGTAATGTGGAAACGTAGCCAGAAGCAAGCCTTAATTATTTGAATCTGTGTAATGTACCTTGCTGTGTTTGTTTCGTTATCTAACTCAACTTGAAAAGCTTTTGAGTTATTAGGCTTCTAAATGTATGTATAGCTTTTAGTTTTCCCTTCGAAGTTGGCAATCAACCGCTGTTGGCTTTGGCTTTCAAACATTTTACACGGAAAATGAAATCACAGCCAGGCAATGAATAATAATAAAAGCAACTTATTTGTCGACTTGTGGAGATTAGGTTTGCTCAACTTAGGAATTTCAAGTTGGAATTTGAAAGTGAACTGTATAAAAGTAAAAAAAAATCTAACAAGTATTTTATTTTGCTTTTATACTATAGATGAATAAATGGAAAATGGACCTTGAGAAGATGATCATTGTGATGCCAACTAGTTTGGAAAAAGACCACCTATCTGATGTAGTTCATCAAGTGAGCAAATGGAAATGGCAAATGTCGGCCTGGGGCTTTTTCCACGTTAATCGACAACTCATGTCTGGGGTAAGTTGAAGTGGTTCTAATCTACCTAAACCGAAGTTTTGTTTCTCAAACCGCCTTTACCCAATCAGCATTTTTCCAGGATTCACCATATAATTACAATTACCTATTCTTTCGTTACTCGTTTACAGTTATTTCCACTAGCATCACATTTGCATTAATCATTTAGCTGAATAGAGTAACACACTGAGAAACTCACCGAAACATCGCTGGTATTTTGCATCATTTCGTTTTATATCCAGGATATTTTCTTACACACCAAACTCGCAAAACGATTTGACTTGGAATAGTGTACAAGGATAAGGTGATACTTTCCGTAATTGCTCCATAGCAGACGTATTTCATTTACACCAAATTTTTCCAAAGCATAAATTCATAAAATTTAACATTCATAAAACTTGTAATAGTGACAATAACAGCTTTAATACGAAGGCTTCCAATTTGCAACAAACTGTGAAAGTAATTATTTCTAATAACAATTTTCTCAACTTCGCACTTCTTCATTCTACTCCCATGAATACGCAATAAATTTTTTTACGAGGAATAAATTGCTGGTATTTAATAATTGCATAGGACCTGGTAATACGTTATGTAATTCGTTTTCATACGAGACTTAAATGAACTGGAGTAAAACATCCAGCAAATAAAATACATTGATTTGTGTAAAGGCTCAGGTTGAAAACTTTGGAAGAAATTTATGAAAAGAATTTATATTTTATGTTCTGTCCCTTCAAAAAATTTATGGATATCAAAAATTACATATGATAATGAGATCCCAGAATGATACCGAGAAACAAAAAGCAACCCTAACCCTAAACCTAATCCAAGCAAACCAAACGAAACTCGAAGCCAAGTCAAGACTAACCCCATGCACTCTACGAGACTTGCATGTGATCAGGAAAATTATTGTTTCCTTCCAGTGTACGATTAATTCTCATCGTAGCTTGCAAATTAGATTGCATAAATTAAGTCCGATCTAAGATTACCTGTTTTATCAGTTCAATTGGAATCAATTCGATGCCTCATTCTGTGGATCGTAGACAATTTGATTCTCCTGCACCTGTTTCACCTGTCCATGTACCAAGTATGTACATATGTACCTCTCACTTCCTATCCATCGTAATTCTTTCATCTTTTCCACTTCAACTTTCACAGGAAAAGCCTGTCTATATTACATATGTAGGAACATCCAATGCTGAGATTTTACAAGTTGCTACTTCATCCTTAATAACCACTTGATTGCTTTGAATAATAAACCCGTCATTATATTACCTCTTACGATATATTGATATTGATTCTATTCATTTTCAACAGTTTATTCTATCCTCTATTTTTTCACCAGATTTTTTAGCTTTTGATATTATTGGAATAATGTATGTACGTTGCGGTTTCCATTCACATTGCTCATTGCTTGCCGCCGGTATTATTTCCAACTTCCACCCGCATTGTTAAACGTTAAATACATAGGTATACAGGTTCTCACCGACATGCATTACCTTCGTACTTAATACATACTATTACTAGGTTGTAGTTGTAAACCAATAACCACAATAAAATAATTCGTACTGCTTTATACACGTTTACTTGGTGGTTTTGATCTTAATTTATCTCCTGGTGATGCGATGAGACAAGTCACAATTAAAGTTTGAGTGCTATTTACATGGGAAATTATTACGCTGAGTCAGCTTTTAAAATGAAGTAGTTGAGCAAACGAATTTGCATTTAATGCCTGCTTAAATAGAACATGTATCTGTTTTATTCCAGATAGTTTCAACGATGCTGTCCTACATTGTCATTCTGTTTCAACTACATGTGGCGGAAAGCAGCGATTAGATTTCAAGCAGAAAAATTAGCTTAATTAAAACACGGCTTAAAAATTGCATCAGTGTTGAATCCCATACCACGACACACCGCAAGTCAAATAAGTGACCAAGATAAATGCATACATAGTTGATAGTTATTGTTTATATGCATTTAGCATTGGTAATCTGTGTAGTGGTGTACTTGTTACACTTACTATTTGTTTTGTATCTCTTGCTATTTGCTCAGCACAATTGAGATCGTATCTTATCTAATAATTGCTGTTATTTACTCTATAGGTCTTTTCGTTTTGTTCTCACCAGAATTTGTACTATTAGTGTAATTTCACAATAATTACTGGATATCTGTATTGTGACTTACGGTAAGATTTTTCCTTCATTCACAAAAATATCGTTAGTGTATGTACACTTACATGTAATATCCATTAACGTTCAGACAATGGGAGTAGTGTCACAGATCCATGGGATATAGATTAGTAGGGATGGAAGATGATCAACTATCAGCCGGAAGTGTCTGTACTGCGTGAGAGAGCGATCTTAAGTATCTACCCATCCTTGTCCTTCCTCATACTCAAAACATACATAGACATTCGGATACAACTTACATATTATGTACGGTGAATGGAATACATTATTCCTGAAACTTTACAGTCATCCCGTCACCGCGCTGATGATGTGGGTAATAAAGTAAGTCTGGAGACGTTAGCTATTATTAGGAAGGTACTTAGGTCTGTAGACATTTAGTTTCCCTTTCCATTTTCCCATTACCATTTCCAGTAATATGGTAAAGTCAAGACCCAGTAGCCACAACACCCTACCACGGTAAACATACCTACATACACCTTTCCACCTTTCATTCTTTCCAATGTCATCATCATCGTCATCGTTCGTCGGAATATAATTAGAACTTAAAACGAAACCATTTGACGATTAGTCAAATTGTCCGTTACAAAACTCACCACAGCACGTCACGACGTTCTAATTTCTGATTCGAATAACTTACACCTGAATAATTACCGTACACTTTACACGCAATAAGGGTCAACCGAGTAGTTAGCGTTATTTATTCAGCTTTTCTACTCAAGCTCCAGGTAATTATACATTCCGATGCATGTATGTAATGACGTGCATAGGAATAGTGCAATCCACATATTTGTGCATCTCCGCCTTATGGCGTGTTTGTGCTCACCTCAACTATCATAAATGTGTACTTCGTTTATGTATTTCTACAAATGGAAGCAATCAGCAGTAATTATCTGCTTCAGTTCAGTTCTGTAACTGAAACTAAAACTAAAAAGGTAAGGTGAATATGTAAATGACGATAATTACTACATGCAGTAGAGCAACATGCACCGATTCTGACTCTGACATGCACTACTTTCCTTGCTTAACTCAGATGCACATAAATATATTACCTGTTGAATTTGGAATACCAATAATTACAGATTATCTGAACCTTAAAGCTCACACACCAGCACATCTCCATCTCATCCTTGATCACAAGCTAATATTTAGTATTCTGGATTTTTACAAACGAGAGTAATTATTAAATCATTTAATAATGTTTGCTGCAGTCTGCAATTTATTGCAAGTTTATAATTATTCATGTCTGACTGTGGCTCTGATATGCAATTTATATTCATAGGGATCTTGTTGTGGTTCAGGTTCATGTCAAGGTTCTCCCCACTGTACACGAATCTCACTTGATAAAAATTCCTGGGAAACTTTTGCATCGTACTGCGATGCAGTATTTGTAAAAATGCAAACATGATTAAATTAAGCTGGTGCTTGTATATATTTATTACCTAGGTATGTATAGCATTGTTGCATGTGTAAAACTTAACATCCTCTCCAAAACCGCATAGCGTTACGAAAAAGATGTTAAGTTTTGCACCTTCGATAAATGAGAATTCAAATACAGTGGAATAAAATTATGCATGCATACATGCATGCATAGGTACATACCTACATACATAGATATACACAACAATTACTCTTCCTACATGGGAATGTAACCCTGTTGTGCTGCATGTGGGAAAAATAGAGATAGGACTAGGGCTTAGTACAAAAATAAAAATGAAAGCAATCTAGAGTCATAAATAAAACAACTAATTCCTGAATTCATGCCTTCTATACATGCAGGTACACATGCGGTGCTGTAATTCTGTAATACATACGTATGTATGCAGATCTCGAGTGAAAGAGCATAAATTGGAGCTGGTATGAAAGTAGATGATAACTGAGGGAAAAAAGCAAATAAATTTGTTAAAAAATTAAAATTTATTACATGAGCAAAAAAATAGCATCTTGTTAACTAATCGTAAGATTTTATTTACTCCATCATCCTCTTGTTAACTCGTTGGTTACGATGTGTTCCAAGTGGCTTTCATTGTACGGTGATTGTGATTGCATGTATTTGATGGGAAAAGTGTAGAGAGAAGCTTTCCAACTTTGAGTTGACATTAGCAAACACACGGACGATTCCGAGAGCCACAAACTCTACGATTAATATAAAGCTATAGGATTACGATGAGTAGAGTAATAATTCCTAAGCTATCGCCATCAATGACAATGGCGAGTATAGAGTAACGAAGAGAAGAATAAAAAACAAATCATTACTAAATCATACAGAATGTCCCTACACAGTACACACAGAGCTACAGGTGGGTACCTTCATACATATACACTCCACACAAAATGATCTTTGGTCGCAGGTACGAAATCCTGGTGGGTCCACAGTCCACACTATTGTGCTTCTACCGTCACCATCACCGTCACTGTCACAGTCTTAGGTACAGTCTACAGACTAGCCAACGATATCCTCTCAAGCTAATAGCATTGTAAGATTATACGTAAACCCTTGGACTTAAACACCTGTACGATGCTTGTGACAACACTCGTATAAAATACGATCCCGGCACAGAGCATATACCAATCCCGACGAAGCAATAACTAATATTCTGGCTCCCAGCTAAACTAAAACAAAAAGCTCATATAATCTACGATCAAGATACACATCCAACATCCAAGGCAGCATCATGGGCAGAATAAAAATTAGAGACGATTGGACTACTGGAATGGAATGAAATGCATAGACTGGACTGGACTGGACTGGACTAGACTGGACTATGGGCTGAGGATTATTAGATGCGATCTAATTCTAAAAAACTATAAGCATTTTAACTTGGTCACAATGCATACATACAATACAAATCAAAATTTCCCAAGACGAAGGCGAGGAGACTTTTTGACTTGACTTTGACTTTGGAACACATCATTAAAATGCAAAAATATGGGAAATAAAGTGTATGTTTAACATGTGTATGCTACAGACTCATAAACCAAAATAAAAACTTTGATACATGTGATAAAATCCAATTCTTAACGATGCCAAAGGGAATAGTGAGCAGTTCTTGAATCTTTAAATTGGATTTTCATTTGTTGTTCAAGCCCAGTAGCGAAAAATTGCTGAGATTTACGCGCCCCTACATTATGCTGGTTTTTTCTATTTGTACTTTTTTGTTTGACCAATACAATACGAGAGAGAGAGTACAATACGATGTACGAATGAGAATGGCTGGCCTGTACGAATATGAACACATCTACCTATTCATAATACGAATACAAGTTGGAGTCAGAAAATTTACAGATTCAGTACCAGACACCAGAGAAGCTGGAGAAATGCAGAAGTCCATTGTGCAACAATGGAAATATGTATGTGTGGGTAAATTACCACGCTCCTGCCTTAACTTGTATTATTATCAGCACAGATATACTATGGGCGCATCAACCCTACACCACCGTATCTGTATAATTAATAGTTCCTCTTTTTTAAGAAACAGGCTGGGAAAATATTTGAGCCAAAAGCTTTGCATTTTTATTATGATGCAGATCATCATTATAATACAAAATCAAGAATCTCGGGACTACTTGCAACTACTTACATCTCCGTCCCTACCTATTTATCGCCACCGCTTTATTCCCATTCGAATTACAGCTATGTGTATATCTACAACCATGTTCACTTTATTTCGGACCATAGTATAGTGCACATATGTACATACATAAATGTGCAGGTGCGCATCCATCCACATCTATCTCGGTTGTGTGCTTCTTGCACATATGTACATGTATCTTTGAAGTAGTCAGTAGCACTTCTGCAACCACACTTGCACAAGTACATATTTGAAGTTCGGACTGATGGGAGTACCCCTTAGCTTAAAATAAAATATTCAAGAGACCGGAACATTGCTGAACTTTGGTTGGCTTCAGTCAAATATACAATGTCGTTGATGAGGTAGACAATATTAAACACAATCTTTCTTCATTTCGAACACATTTTCGCCCCAATGAAAATCTTGGTAAGGGTGGAACTAACGATAAGCAATTTTCGTTTTACGTGGTTTGCATTCGGGCGAATGTTTGCCTCTTCTAAGACGGTGGATTGTGTCCATATAGATAGAGATAGCTCACTTGTGTTTGAGTGTTTGTCTTCCATTATTGTTAGACTATAAACTGTACTTGATTTGATTTTCCCAGCAAGCTTGTCCGTTCAACAGCAGAGCCCGTATGGAAAATCTTAGTATTCGGTTACTATTATTTGCACCTTATGCCACGCGGTTTGCCCCTCTCGCATCTACGTATATCTTCAGCGCCCTTTATAGTCCATGCTGACTACAATGAAAATTCCATACAATATCTGTCACTGTAATTTAACTTTATTAAGCTCATTAGGTATTTACATACAACGTAGTACTGAACCATCCTCAGAAATTACCCACATAATTTTTTCACTGAGTCCACATTGTCCACATTTTGGACAACCATTATCGTAGACAATTCAAGCAATTCTAAATTTTTAACAAGGCAGACAGGAGAGAAGAAAGGATTCCGCCAAAGCCCGAACAAGTAACCTGCTCCACGCCTTATTTAGATGCAGAGCGATGCACCACAGCACTTACATAGACACTTTTATTCTGATCACCGGTCACCGTCCAGTCGGCCCTGTGCTCAAAAAAGGATTTGAAAACAAGTTCCAAGTTCAATTGACATTCGTCTCGGGGCAGTCTCGATTCTTGCCTAAAAGCTCTTGTGTACCTTTGCTTTTTATTTCTATCCTAGGTACATAGGTAGTTTAGTGGAGTATATAGGTATGTATATTCTAACGAAAGCCTGGTCTGGAATGTTTGGAGCACAACAAAACAACATCTAGGTACATACATCTTTAGCCATTCCTATTTTATGCAACGGTATAATCCACTTAATAATGTAATCAATTGATAAAACAAACCAAACACACAGGTGTGCATGTATGTAATGTTTAATAACTGCAAATCCGTCCCAATCCAAACGAACAAGTGGGTACACTGGAACTTGTATTAGTAATTGCATGCGTTGCGTATACAATCATTCGTATAATTATATATGCAGAGGGAAATCATAACAGGTAGAGGTGGAGAGGGTAAGGATGAATAGAATTTAGCATTTATTCTCTCATAAATATGATCGCAGAGTTCTTGAAACCTCGTCTAAAGAAATATTGTGGCTCTTTTCATTTTAAGAGTACACTCGAGAGCTACAAGTAACTCATGGATCATTTCCATCTCCACAATTATATGCCCACGTATAGGTAATAGACATTGGAAAGCACTTGATGCAATTCGTCCTGCACCGTGTACCCACTTGACTTTTACAGACAGCCCAGCCGAGTCGAGCCGAAGAATTAAGCGGAGTTGAAGTTGTGTATCCATTAAATTTCTGAATACAATTTGCTATATGCAGGTACATCGTACATCATATATTATATTATTATACCGTAGCATCCTGCAGATAGGATCTTTGGCAGCTAATTCATATGCGTTGCAGAAGCAGAGGAGCATAGAAGCTGAACTGAGCCAAGTCAAGTGAAGATGAAAACCAAAACCAATGACCAAACCTCAACGTTCTTTTTGTTGATCAAGATCTTCCTTTTCCAACTCCAACCGTTCTAACATCGCACAAGAGCACAACGTACCGTACAAGGATGAGTTAGATGAGGTTTAGACTTAAACTCTTCTTGCAGAAAAAAACCACAGAGAGGTCGAAATAGACGAGAATTATACTCCTTTCCGTACCAGAGCTAGTGTGGAAGTTAAGGATTGAATATGCTACAGTGTATGTCTGTATTTCCAGCCAAGTCAAGTCAAGTCTTGTCTACACAGATAGAGATAGATGCGTGGTAAAGAGTAAGAAATTCTGAAGGTGAAATTGAAATATGCCTCGAGGCTGATGAAGCCGACTGCCGCCGTGACATTTACTGCCTAGCTAAAAGAATCACTTGGCGTTCGTGATCTCCAGTTTTGATTGGATTGGATTGGATTGGATCAGAGGATAGTAGGTACCTTAGGCTGGATCTGGCTTGGCTTGGCTTGGCTTGGCCTGGTTTGGCTTGGCCGCACTTGCTAAAGGATTCAACGTAATTTCTTCTTCGATCATTGCAAAAGCCATCCTTTACAACTAATATATGTACAAGGGTACAAGAAGAGAGACAACTGATGAGGAATAATACCTGTACATATAACGCATCGGTATATACGTATATATATACCTATGTAATGGTTGCTCAAAGTGTAATGTGTAATCCAGTGTCAATTATACACGGACCAAAAAAGTCAGACAGTAGCAACCAGCTAAAACATGCATGCATTTCGACTCAAGTAGTCAGTAAACAAACAGTCACATTAAATCTCGAAAACTATTAAGGTTTTTTTTTCCTTCTTTTTACTCATTGTTTGATTTGAACTCACTCCAATCCTGCCACGTTTACATTTCACAATCTATTCTCTTCAGACTCATCCTCATCCTCATGCGATCTCCATCTCGTAATCATGCAGGATGAGGCATGGATAGATGAGAAACCTAATTAAACAACAGGCGAGTTGAGTAGGATAGACAATGAGATGATGGATGATGAACTCTTCCAATGGTACTATTATATATTAATTTTTGCATATGGACAAAACGTTGTGGGTAAATATACTTTCGTAGGTACTACAAACAAATCCTGTGTACCTTATGAAGAACCTTTGTATCCATTGTGCTGTATTGTATTGAACATTGTACCCCAAAAGGATTCCATACGGATTTGCTTCCTTAGTCCACACGTTTATTAGCAGGCTCACCTGCCAACCTATACCTAATGCGTATAAAAAAATCGCAACAAGTTTAAACCTGAATAAACCATGGGATGGGAGCAGCTGAAGCTGAATCAGCGTGTTCATGACAAGAAAATCGAAAAAAATGATCATTTCACCTGAATAAAACTCAATCTCAGCATTCAAACGTTCCCTTTATCTTCAGTAAATACGGAGAACGTATTCCATTTCAGTTTAATCTTGCGCGTTAGAGTATGTACAATGTTGCTTTTCTGGACTCGGCTTGTCTACCCTGGCTGGATTAATACGATTTGCGTCGCGTGGAATGATGACTATGACTCGACATTCGTCATACTATCATTACATAACTCGGAACGTAGGTATATTTAATCATGAGTAATTCGTACAGGTATAGTGCATTAATATTTGAAGCATGACTGGTCTGACTGAGTGGAATTCCGATATTCCGGAGAACAATTCTTTTTTCAATTACGCAATAAAACCATAGCATAGGCTCTATGGCTATTCCTATTAAGGTAAAAATAATACTCTTAGGAACTACATTGATGCATTCATCATCAATTCTAGCTTATTTCTTATCTTAGCCAATGTGTGTTAGCAATGCAGGTAGGTACCTACTTAGGTGTATTGTTTTTCGTCTTGTCTTGATGAACACTGTACGTACGTCCATTATACTCATAATTTTTTTCGCGAAAATAATCACAGTGACTTGGGATGGAACTGGAGACTTCATGATTGTAAGCACGATGAGCTTTTTTTATTCATGTTAAGTGACTTTGAGTCAACGACCTACTTGAGCACCCCGAGGGAACATTTTCGCGAATTCTGGGACTGCTGATTCCTATTCCGAGTACGGTGTAAAAAGTACCCAATAGCAATGCAGAAAATGAATTGTATTGCACACACAAATAAATAAGTGTCTATGCATCCTTTCTCCATTCTTAACCAATTATTGCCATAATACCTATCCAACCTTCCTTCGCTCAATTTCATGAAAGCACTCAAAGAAAGACGTTGTACATAGGTACATATGTGTGTGCAAGTCGCCATAGGAAGACTCGTCTACAATGCAATGTTATAAAACCACAAGTGGTCCAACATTAAAATCAAAAGCCGAGAGAAAGACGTAAGTGTATAGTGCAACTTTGTAATGCATACATACATGTATTTATGTATGCATGTATATGTTAAAGACAACCATTCTTTTATCTTCTTTGAAAACACTTGAATCTTGTCAATAATTTATAAAGAAGTGCCAGATTAAAATCGAGGTTCATTCCATTCTCACATCATATAATTGTACCCACTAGAAAAGTGAGCTCATTCTAGTTTCCATCCTAAAACTAACTACGAATACGCGTATAGGCTGCATACTTATAGATAAATCCACAACAAGGGAAAGGCATGCGGTTTGAACTCCACATAAAAATACTTGGGTTAATAATAATTAACAAAAAAGTTACTTATTGTCATAATAATATTTGATTGTGGCAATAATTCATGCCAGGACGTTGCGCTGCGCTGGAAACAGGATGAAATAAAAAAATGGATACGAGTCAGAACACACGGAAGACTCAACAACAAGTCTCAACGCTTTTTTCTGTATCTTCTTCATGCTTCCTACTTCTTACATCTATGACATTTATGACAGTCGCAAAAATTCCGTGTACAAGTAACCTCAGGTGAAGTACAAAAGAAAAATCGTAATGTCAAGACATTGTGGAGTAGAACAAGCATTCGTTATCAGTCGTCTGTCTTCTGGTCCTCACGCCATTATTTTCATGTCAAGCGAAGTGTTCAATAGGACAAGTTAATACCTCAACGCTTCAATTGATGATCACATACAAAACTTTGCATGTGATATTTTTGATTACTTTGCAAAATACCTATACCTAGGTACTCGAAAAAATAATAGGAGGATGAATGCGCGGTCAAAATACAAACATGTGCAACCTCGATGAGTAAAGTTCTGCAAATTGATCTGGCTCTGTATTGAGTTCAAATCTCAAATTTCAAGCGAGTGTATGTCAGAATAGATTCTCCACCTGGCAATTGTCTATTCATTACTTTATGTTAATATGTACCTTTTGTTTGCTCTTAAATGTAAAAAAAGCAATCGATAACAATAATAAACTTCTGCCTGGTGTATTAAATCACATAGGTAGGTACCTAAAATAAATATATCACTATTCCAAACTCCAAAGCGCCAATCAGTCTATCAAGTCAAATGAATGATACCTCGGTCATATTCACATGATGTTCCACAATAATTATACTTCGTAAATAAATACGGCTATTAAATGTACCACTAACTATTTTCAATATTTGTACAACGTGTTTGTGTGCGCTACTAGTACGAATATAATACTGATCATGCAGCTAAACACATGGTAATTACATAGGTACTTGGGTACATTCATAATGAACATTTATTTTATCCTCCTCCACTTGAGAAGTTCTAAGTGCACATTACAACATGCAACTGGCTACATGTATGAGCATCTGAATAAACGTAAGTCGAACGTTTACCAAGCCACTTGATTTCAGAAATTTATCCTGTTGAAACTTGAGTCTAATGTGAGTATGAATTTGTCACCGTAAAAGTCTTTAAGTATCTTTGTACTACCTTACGCAATCACATTGTTATGATGAGGAGCATGCGAATTTTATGATTTCGGGTTGTACTTCATGGTTCAACGGTGCTGATGCCATTGCCACTTCTTCCAGTTCCAGTGTATGTGGAATGATGCTAATAAAATTGAAAATAAAAAAATATTGCATATTTTCAGCCTCAGCTGTTGGCTGTGATAGCTTGGTCGGAAATTAAATTTTGTTTTTGAGTTTTGCACACAGCGCCTACCTACACCGTAAAAAGTGGGGTATCTTTTAGGCCAGAAAACTACTAGGATTTGGTATAATAATATAATGAACGCAGCTTGGGTACATCTGACGTGAATCTAAAATTCATTAAAAATACATCTGTGCATCTAAAAGGAATTAAAAGTGCAACTGAAGTGTCTTTCAGTCCAAGATGTGTTTTTAAGGAACTTAAGGTTCGCTATAAATGCATTCAAATCATTATGCCAAAATCCTAGTAGTTTTTTCGCGCTTTAGATTTCTTTTTTTCTGTTTTAAGAGTGGTTAATTTTCAGTGTATCCACACGCATTTGCATGAAATTCCTATATTATATATTATATATATATTACCTATATATTATTCACGCTATCACGATAAATTATAAAAATTGTAATAGTCCTGTCCTCATGGACTCCTGAAGGCAAGCTCACCGAATGGCACAACTCAATCATTTTAACTGGAATTCTAAACTAACTAAAGTCACCTCCGCAAGTGAAGATTTAATCGTCTCCCACATTTTTAGATATCATGTATCAAATGGCTAAGGAAAAATAATCAAAATGGAAACTTGACACGGCGTTAGATTTATTGACTATTGTGCATCCACATTCATTCATGCCTCTACGTCTTGCAGCCTTCTCATGGCATATGCGGATTGCAAAGCAAATTCAATACTAAAAATAAGCAACGCTATAAATTATAACTAACGAGTATATCCAAAATTATATTATGAGCAAGTATGTATTTCCGCAGTATGTTTACATATGCTCCGCAGCTTGTTAGGACTTTAACAAGCTGTGCAATCATATCTGTACTACATCCTATAAGTAAGCGAATACTTAAGCAAAACAGTTGTAACAAACAGGCACTTGATCAACTTTACATACCTGTGTATAATTACATGGTAAGTATGTACGGACGGCAATAATGAGAAATCAAACATTTCAGTTCAACTAAATACTTTTGACTTTGAACCGTATCACACCACGAGCGCAACTGTTTGGGATATCTGCGTTACATAGGCATGCTTTAACATTTTAAATCTACCCAGTATTTATGAATGCACGAAGAAAATAACAACGAATCACTTGCTGTGCATTGCACCTATAAACTCATGCATAAATGTATATTTTTCTCGTAAATAATACCTTTGCGTGTTCACAGCATTACTTACGGAGTCGATTCTACAACTGGAGTTAGAGTTGGAGTTGGAGTTACTGGACTTGAAGGTTTTCCGCTGAAAGAGCGACGTATAAACTGGAACACTAAAAGTAGGCGAGGTACCTATACAACGCCGAGATAAGTAAGAAAAAAGAAAACGCATCGGCATATAGCATCGATACGAGCAACGAGCACAGCTTTGCAAGAAGTAAAATGTTTATACTTAAAACAAAGTCGCCTACGCTGCATAAAATTTAAACAAATTAAAGTTAATGTTTGCCTCCATGGCCCAACGATTTTTTCATACCGTGCTTTTCCTAAATTTCCATGTCGGTTTCAAAATTATCTGTCTGCATAGACGCATATATTCATAAATGGGAGTGTAGCTCTGATTGTGTTTTAGAACTTACTATTAGATACGTATGCATAGGTAAACGATATTATTACAATATTATAGGAGAATAAGAAAGGCACAGTCAAGTAACCCCAATCAAATCGGTTCACCCAACATTTGAAATCAAGATATTTTTATGAAGCTCAGAAACGTCTGTAGTGGAGAAGACACATTGTTCTACATGGTGTGTACCTATATACGTATAGTCATAAATATAAATTCATAAATTGCACTTTAAGTTTATGGGGGAAGGATGTAATTTGTGGGAACGACTATTTTACAAGCTATTGTCTATCCACATATTAACGACCTGTTCAAGCTTGCAAGAAGAATCCATTGACTGAGGTTACTCTGACCTGTACTGTACAGCATATGTATCTATGGCATGATATGGTATGGCATGACATGGCATCATGACAAAGCATAGTAAGCAATAGCAAAGTTTAGTAGCAACATTAAGAACTTATGGGTGCAGGGCAAATATCAATAAATAATTATATCTATGCGGTGACGTTGACGCTCACGGCTCACCGTATTATTCCTTTGGCCAAGTGAAGGAAATAAAGTCTCTGAATCATACCCCGCCCTTTCCGATTTCTTCGCAAATACGTACAATATTCTTTCGTCAAGTGTTTAGTTTGGTAGTTCCAAATTGAGTTTCCCTGTTTGTAAAAAGAACTGTGCCTGCAAATGCTACATCCCAACCCGAGTAAAGGATATCAAGAAATCAGATAATAAATGAAAACGGGGGGAAATGATTCATTCTACAAACATGACAGTGCATACATACATACAGTACCATGAATTGACGAGTTCCTGTCAACATTTTTGTGAAGGAAGGAACCCTAGTGTACACAAGTGCACCGTAACGAGCCATACCATACTGTACCACATTGTGAATACAGTTTATAAGATGAACAAACTTACTAAATATTGTCTTGCCACGTTTATTTCTGGTCGAAGGGGACGGAATGACGGAGCAGCTATCGTTAAAAAATACGTAGCACGAAAGAAATGAACGTATGGCTATGAATACATTATGAGTACCGCTGATGACACGCTGAACTATGGAAATAGAAATGGAAAATAGAAACGACAATAATTACTATGTATGCACACACATCAGTATTTAGAGTGTGAGGCCAGGTAGGGCAGAAGAATGGTGATCCAAATGCAAAGTATTGTATTCTAGTGTAAATTATGGTCACACCACACTTGTACATGTGTACCTGAGTGTCTCTGTCAGAACCAGAACCAGTACCAGAGTATACCTGTGCATAATTTAGACATAGGTGTATCCTTATACGTAATTTTGCATGTATACCTATGTATATATAAGGACATGTGAAATTGGAGGCTATCAGTAGCCCCAAATTACCGAGAAGCGAGAAGTTGTTTCCATATACCGGCGGTAAATGCTTTGCTATATTATACTATGCTCCTCATACGATGCTGGAGATACGCACCTCTGATTTTTCGTTAATCTGTAAAATATTTATGTCGGGACTGCCGAAGAGCTCGTGTCCGAGCAGGAATGATTTTTTCCGTTAGTCAAAAAGTCAATGATGAAGCACATTTATAACTCATTTGCTTAAAGGCAATGGTCCCAGTCTTCCTACAGAACTGACCAAGAGAGGAATCGTCACAAACGACCTCCCTGCTCCTCTATTATATGGGAAAAAAATACTCAGAAATAGAAATGTTTCAGTGAAAGTGACAAAACCGCTTCAACTTTGAATTGCTACCCAACAACTGTAATATTAATTGGTAACAAGTTTCTCAGTCTCTGTGTTCTGTTTTGTTCTGTAGCTGTAATTTGTGCTTACTGCCTTTAGGACAAGCATCACATTTGTAGGTAGTTGCTTACATTTTGATCGATTTATAATACCATTACCAATTACCCTGTGCACTCCACCAACATCCTCATACTTTTGGAGTGTGTTACACGTAAACAATAATTACGCGAGTTTTATTTCTCGACGAGAAGAAAATCAGCATTCATTCAGTGCAGTGCATTCAGCTAGCGGTGACTATAGGATTGGATAACTTGTGCGAATTGTTGGAATTCCCCAAGTGTCGTGACTTCTAAGCAAAACAAATAAGGAAATCTTACTATAGGTACTCTTTTAGTTGCCATTTTGTACGAGTCAAGTAACTCATTTAATTTTCCCTTTGCCCTGAACACTTCCCAGATGTATGGGTGTGCAATGCACATCAAAATCAGAGAACTCGACGACAGAAATTAAGAACCGCCAGTAGATATCTGCAATTGTAATCGTAATAGTAGTTTGCCTTCCCAAGGTTTAACCAACCAACTTACGAGTGCCGATACTACAAAATACATATACATACTGAACCATACGAATGATATTCGTAGGCACTGAAAAAGAATGATACATATGGGTATCATCACACACATGTGGTATGTTAAACCCTGAGCTAAATACCCCAATCTATTCACAGTGCGTAATCAGTAATCAAAACCATCAAGGAGACAAAAAAACGTTGAAATGCTCGATTTTAATTTACACATATATGTATGTGTATACATGCATCGTTCGTAGCCCTTAACCCATCGTAACACCAGACCCAGTGTTTTCTGGTGCAAGTTTCAGCAGGATTTTCTATGAGTAAACTCAAAAGTGCTGGTCTGTCTTGTTTCATCTAATCTTCACAGATTGTGAAATACACTCTATAATTGAAAGAGCAGCAATGAGCATATTCATAAGTTCTTTGAATGTTATGAATACTATCTAGTCGTTTGAACAACAGGAGTCAAATCATAATAAAAATAAAGCGCGCATCGCATCGTATCGCATCATATCATATCGTATCGTACCGACGTTAGTACAGCCTTTCCTTCCGATTGCAACCATGCAAAGCTTCTGCTACGTCTGCAGTATGGATAAATCAGAGGAACAAACTACATCACTGGTAAGGAAATGAAGATAATTTTTACTACCATGTCGGACATATCCGTGTATGTATATATGTATAAATTGCATTGACATGATGACACCACACTTGTCTCATACTCTAATACGTTAGTAACCATAATTCCAACTACTACTATTACTACTGCACTACTACAACGAGTCCAATGCGATTTCCAAGTATTTTAAGTAATCATCATATAGTAACGCGTTCCGCATTCTTAAGCCTATAACTTTCTTTGGAGGGATCCCTCCCCGATGACCTGCTGGTCTTAAGCCATCATCCCCAGCTGACTATTTTACATCGAACCCTATCTCCACTTTTAATTTTTCCAAGCATGTTTTTATTACCACTGCATGATAATTGTGATTAGCTCATTGCTTACTGATTATCACTGCACTATAAATTGAAGATTTAAGTAACTTAGTGTTTGCACAGGACATTTTAACTACCCACATGTACATGTGTGGCAATGCAATACTGAGTAATTGCTCACATCGTCATCATTATTACAGAAATTTCGTCGGGTTCGATCCCAACGGAGACTGTGGGAGAGCATGCAGAGCAAACGGAGCAGATTAAAAAATTATGACTTTGAGTTGAGTCAGTTTGATTGCCTCCCCTTCCATAACTACTTGGAATCGGGTAGAAAACGTTGCATTGGTGAGAGCCAGTGGAGTGAAGGGGTTTGGAATTATTTTTATGTTGGAAAAAGATGAAGGCAGCATTTCTTCCCGAGATGCTATCAGCAAACGTTACAACTTCATCCAGGTCCAGAATTATGCAACTCCTTCGATTTAAGGGTTATTCCGCTCATTATCATTCGGATAATTTTCTTTGATGTTAAACGGTGTAACTCAAATTAATTATTTCTCTATAATGATATTTTTTTCAATGGGGATAATCGGCCAGGTAAATGACGGACTACAAGTGCATACATGGTAACTTGCATGAGGCTCTACAAGTTAAAGGTTGATCTGACAGTTCAAACATTATAATTACTGGGCCTTCAATATTAATTGACAGCCATATATTTTATACGTTCATTTACATACTGCTCTTAGTTTCCCTTTGGGTTCTTTTACTTGATATGGTCGAGTC